>CAJPEV010000609.1:0-105049 GCA_905338385.1 Darwinula stevensoni | reverse complement strand
TCATCCGTGCCAAGGGCGGCTATATTTAAAACTATTAAGTGATTCTAAATCAGTTAACTGTCCTTGTTATTTTGTATTTAAAAAATTTCCTGATTTTTAAATTTTTGCTGAGGTTATTGGCATATTGCAGTGGGACACAACTTTCTTAACATCCTGTAACAGAACAACCGATTCCGACGATAAGAGGAATTGGAATTTGTCGAGAGATGAAAGAAAGTCTTCCACACGTACTTTTCACAGATTTAACACGGCGTGAGTCACAGGTGACTCATGGGATACATTTCTAAGAAAATATTCTCTCTCTCCATAGTCCTCCTACAGACATGCCCACAAGACTGCTCTTTGCTGTCTTATGGCTCAGTGATTCTATCTTTCCTCACACAGCCTGTTGAGCTATTCATGAACGATATAGACTGGCAAATACATAATATGGGTCACAGGGATATATCTTCCTCCAAAACCAGTTCTTGGCTTAGAGAATGTGTATACTAGTATATCCTGCGTAGTGTATAGACGCATGATCCAATGAGAATCGACCACCCTTCACTATCTACGACTTACAGGAAGTGAATAGATGCGCGCAAGAGCGCGTGTAAAAAGTGCCAGATCCGATGACAGTGCATTAGAAAGAGGGCATGAGAAGACCTCTACTACTGTTCTTGGCAGGACGGTGACATGTGAAGAACCCACATGCGCCAAAAGATCGATCGAGCACCGGATTCTCAGAAGAGGCGGAGAAGTGCACACGGTGGTACCACGTGCCGGCTATGTACTGACTTGTGCTTTTTCATCCTCATTTTGTGAGGGCTTACAGGAGTACGTGTGACGTGAGAGAGGAAGAGAAATAGAGAAAACAGTGACGATGGTGCAAGGAGGGTGGATTTTGGGTTCCTGGCTTCACGCTTTCATCGAATTCCAGACTCTACTCCTCTCCGTCGATTATTCCCTTCTCCCGTCTCGTGAGTACATTCCTGTCTTGCTTCGTGGAGTTCCGCTCCATCAGCGTACTTCGCGTGTCTCTTACGTCAGGCACTGTCGCTCCGAGAAGCTACAGGGTCATAAATAAATGTTAGATATAGTGAATTCAAAAGTAGAACATGAGATCATCGACCGTAAAAGTACGATCGTTGCATTCGGATTTCTTCCGCGTCTATGCTTCTCCCTTTTCCCCTGTGACATTCATGCACGCTTTCTTTTCGTATGTATTCCAGTCGGCACAGTCCCAATCCAAATACGTGTTATGTAAGATGGTTTCTAGACGCCTACTATTTTCCATTTCGTAACATCAAGACTACAGGTGCAGCATTTGTGAATCAGTTTGCGCATCACTCTGTGATGAGTGCACTATCACTATTTCATTCTCGATCTGGCATAAGAAACAAGTCATACATGCACTAATCGGCTACCTTAAATGTCGACTTCCGCCCATTCAATTGGTTATATGCCCCGTACAGGGTGTCCCAAAAATACCGAGTAAACTTTACTATAACATTTACTTATACACAACACATACATGTAACGTTTGTTATTTATAACTTGTTAACACTTTCAGGCCTGATTATTTGAATTCGCTATAGGAGTAGGACGTCATTTGACTTCTATCTGCCATTTTGATTTAGCTTACCTGAAAGCCAATAGGAAATTAGGAAGTTGCTCACAAAATTAGTCATTTAAAACAGTGTACTAAGTATTTTGGGACACCCTGTGTATTCACATTTTTCCATTTTCGCAATTGGCTTCTATGTGACCTATAAGGTCACCGACTCGGTTAAATGAAATCTCATGACTTCATTCAACTCTATAATGTGCACTTGATATTTTACTCATTTCATTTATCAATCCTTGATACATGAGATCTAAAAGGTGTTTTACATCCAGATGGGCACAGATTTTATGTTTTCTTACACTTGGATTTTCCTATTTCAAATGGTGTCTTATTCGAGTGTTAAGGGGCTGAACTCGATGAGTCTCGATTAGGAAATCATGACTTTTTTTTACGGCTTACAGCTAGTAGGGGAAATAATTCAGGAGCAAGAGCAGAAGCAATCAATCCCATTTCAAATCTCATTACATTTAGCACTTGAGGGTGGTTCCGAAACCCCAGCAGCCAACTTCTCCATCCACACGAACTTTACTTTTGCATTTGAAAATATATTTTCCGTGAGAAAGACAAGTTCATTCCAGAACAGAATGCTAAATTCCAAGGCTGTCATGAAACGACTTTCTTAACAAGTTCCAAGGACTCCTCGAATTCGCGGAAAATTCCATTAGGACTCGAGGAGAGCTGTGTCACGGAGTGGAAGGACGAATGCCTTGCCCAATGCTCATGTAATACTCATTCCACTACGGTATGGATCCGGCTCCGTGTCAGTTATCCCACGTACGTCATTGGAAACCAAGAATTTCTGCTCATACAGTGCATTTATCCGTGATCTGCTGCAAGAATGCTAAGCATGCGCTACCGGAACTAGTCGCATCCATTCAAGACATCCCTCATTCTTCCCTGGGCACTATTGCATCGAAACGAATCCGGAACTCTTCGGTAGAAAACAGAATCAAGGCCGATGTTCACTGACTGCGAAGAGGTGCGCTGCGACCACAGTGAGCGTCGCAATTCGTATCGATTACGTTGGTTATAACGTGACCTACGCAGTTCGTATGGATCGCAGTGATTGTTACGCCCCCGTCGCACCTCTTCGCAGGCATTGGAATTAAAGTTCATGTTGGGCCCGCCCAAAAGCAAGAGTATTCGGGATATTCGGGATTCAAGAATCACTCTGCTCAGGCCAACGGAATCGAAGAGCATCCTGGGCCATGNTGGCTTCACGCTTTCATCGAATTCCAGACTCTACTCCTCTCCGTCGATTATTCCCTTCTCCCGTCTCGTGAGTACATTCCTGTCTTGCTTCGTGGAATTTCGCTCCATCAGCGTACTTCGCGTGTCTCTTACGTCAGGCACTGTCGCTCCGAAAAGCTACAGGGTCATAAATAAATGTTAGATATAGTGAATTCAAAAGTAGAACATGAGATCATCGACCGTAAAAGTACGATCGTTGCATTCGGATTTCTTCCGCGTCTATGCTTCTCCCTTTTCCCCTGTGACATTCATGCACGCTTTCTTTTCGTATGTATTCCAGTCGGCACAGTCCCAATCCAAATACGTGTTATGTAAGATGGTTTCTAGACGCCTACTATTTTCCATTTCGTAACATCAAGACTACAGGTGCAGCATTTGTGAATCAGTTTGCGCATCACTCTGTGATGAGTGCACTATCACTATTTCATTCTCGATCTGGCATAAGAAACAAATCATACATGCACTAATCGGCTACCTTAAATGTCGACTTCCGCCCATTCAATTGGTTATATGCCCCGTACAGGGTGTCCCAAAAATACCGAGTAAACTTTACTATAACATTTACTTATACACAACACATACATGTAACGTTTGTTATTTATAACTTGTTAACACTTTCAGGCCTGATTATTTGAATTCGCTATAGGAGTAGGACGTCATTTGACTTCTATCTGCCATTTTGATTTAGCTTACCTGAAAGCCAATAGGAAATTAGGAAGTTGCTCACAAAATTAGTCATTTAAAACAGTGTACTAAGTATTTTGGGACACCCTGTGTATTCACATTTTTCCATTTTCCCAATTGGCTTCTATGTGACCTATAAGGTCACCGACTCGGTTAAATGAAATCTCATGACTTCATTCACTCTATAATGTGCACTTAATATTTTACTCATTTCATTTATCAATCCTTGATACATGAGATCTAAAAGGTGTTTTACATCCAGATGGGCACAGATTTTATGTTTTCTTACACTTGGATTTTCCTATTTCAAACGGTGTCTTATTCGAGTGTTAAGGGGCTGAACTCGATGAGTCTCGATTAGGAAATCATGACTTTTTTTACGGCTTACAGCTAGTAGGGGAAATAATTCAGGAGCAAGAGCAGAAGCAATCAATCCCATTTCAAATCTCATTACATTTAGCACTTGAGGGTGGTTCCGAAACCCCAACAGCCAACTTCTCCATCCACACGAACTTTACTTTTGCATTTGAAAAGATATTTTCCGTGAGAAAGACAAGTTCATTCCAGAACAGAATGCTAAATTCCAAGGCTGTCATGAAACGACTTTCTTAACAAGTTCCAAAGACTCATCGAATTCGCCGAAAATTCCATTAGGACTCGAGGAGAGCTGTGTCACGGAGTGGAAGGACGAATGCCTTGCCCAATGCTCATGTAATACTCATTCCACTACGGTATGGATCCGGCTGCGTGTCAGTTATCCCACGTACGTCATTGGAAACCAAGAATTTCTGCTCATACAGTGCATTTATCCGTGATCTGCTGCAAGAATGCTAAGCATGCGCTACCGGAACTAGTCGCATCCATTCAACACATCCCTCATTCTTTCCTGGGCACTATTGCATCGAAACGAATCCGGAACTCTTCGGTAGAAAACAGAATCAAGGCCGATGTTCACTGACTGCGAAGAGGTGCGCTGCAACCACAGTGAGCGTCGCAGTTCGTATCGATTGCGTTGGTTATAACGTGACCTACGCAGTTCGTATGGATCGCAGTGATTGTTACGCCCCCGTCGCAGCTCTTCGCAGGCATTGGAATTAAAGTTCATGTTGGGCCCGCCCAAAAGCAAGAGTATTCGGGTCGTTGGTTATAACGTGACCTACGCAGTTCGTATGGATCGCAGTGATTGTTACGCCCCCGTCGCACCTCTTCGCAGGCATTGGAATTAAAGTTCATGTTGGGCCCGCCCAAAAGCAAGAGTATTCGGGATATTCGGGATTCAAGAATCACTCTGCTCAGGCCAACGGAATCGAAGAGCATCCTGGGCCATGCCCTCCCTTGCAAGCGATTTTTACGCCGAATTTCTCATTTCCTCGCGCTTTTAGAGAGAGAGAGAGAGAGAGAGAGAGAAAAGGCGTCTCCGTGGCATTGAAATTGAATACAGGAATCCCGGGTGGGCTTATCGTATTCATAATACGATGGGAAACTGGATCCATATACCAGAATATGACTTCTGTAAAACATAAGCCATCATATGTAAACTGAAGATAACCATGCCATTGACCCGTGGAAAGTCTTATCAGGAGACGTAAGGACTTTCAAGACTATTTAGTCGTAAGTACAAATGGTACCTGTGAATGATGGTATAAAGTAATTAGCCAATAGCCACCATCTTAATTTTTTTCTGAATTCTCTCTTTTCCAACAATATCTGACTTTCATGCTGTTGGCCATCCTTTAATTGGAGTACAATCACGTGAAGAATGGTGTTGTTTGAACTCATTGCAACTGTTCATGCAAATCATTAAGGTGCTGTGATGATTTTCCGTTTCCCGGTAGAAACAATCAGCCCTTACATTGTTCCTCCTGATTTCCAGAAAATATATAAAACGTTAGAGGCGCTAAAATGAATGAACGGACATGACAACGTGGAGACTAATCAATTGGTCTGATTATATTGAATGTTTGAATTGAATTATGAATAGTGTGACGGATAAGGATGACATCGAGAGGCTCAACTGAATGTGTAGGGTTCGGTAGTGTAGTGGTAGCACACCTGACCGGCAATCAGGAGGCCCGGGTTCGATTCTCGGCCGTTCCTTGGGTTCTTTCGACCTCTCATGCCGTCCGACTCCCGAAGTTCCCCTCCGTAACAATAGGTAATCTAATCCAGTGACGCAGCAAAACTCACCTAAGGAAAAAAGAAGGTCCGATTAAGAATCGCCTCCTCCGGAAGCAAACGTCATGCACTTCTCGGATGCCGTATGTCAGGGATGCTAAACTCGATTCGGCTGGGGGCCGAACGGAACCCTTCGGGGCCTCGTAGGGGCATCATTAACCGAAGATCAGGCTGAGATATGACAGCGCTTTTTTCCAAAACCAACTGTTGAAGTGGGCTTTCAGAGGGCAGGAAAATGGACTCTGGCTGACCGCCAGTTTGGCACTCCCTTTTGATGTTGTCGAGGTGATCCTCACTTCCCGAAGTCTTGTTTCTTTCCTTTTGGAGGCTTCATCCCACACACCACACACCATCCGACACACCTTCCCACACGCCTGTTTTACACCAAAGGATTTCCGAACGTCTAGTATTCAGCGCTTTTTAGTACTTTCTATGCTTGATCAGTTCCTAAATTTCCAGATGAAGCCCCGCTAAGACGCATCCATGGGTATTTTGTGTGCTGGATTATTTTCTTTGTATTTTTTTTCTTAGTTTGTCATGTGTTTTGGAAAACAAGTACTGTAGTTCAGCTCTGGGTCAGTGAAAATGACTTGGAAAGGCCCATCTGCAGAGAAGATACGAGTGCATTAATATCTCATTCGTCGAAATCGCTTTAATAACTTTCGTTGCAGGCCGGTTTCTGTTTTTGACGATACTGTTGACTGAGATAATTACGAATGCAGGGCATTTGTGGGCACTGGCAACATTTTCCATGGAAAACGAAAATTTGCGTTTTGATTGTGCTGTCTGTGGTCAAAAATAATCCTGCATAAAATATGAATATAATCTTGACTCACAAGAGTATCTCTGTGACTTCTGGTCACGAGTTGCTCTGCCATTCAAAAATATAATCAATATGACACGACGTAAACATGATCGGACACGACGTGGCCTAGTATGATAGAAGATGGCATTACATAACTTGTTTTGTTATGATAGAGAACTCATCCGTCAGATTCATGCCATCGTATCATACCGTTCTGACATCCTCTCAAGGTCGAAGTTTTATACGAATTCTTTTGCCTCCTGCCAGGATGGAACTTGGGCAATCTCGATTCCCCGCTTCGCCGTTCAGTTCCTGTGAGTTGAGGGTTCGCTTGTCTCTCACGCGGGCGCACTTACCTGGGTATGCAATCGGAGTGTGTCCTTTCGGATGTTTGCGTGACTTTATAGGCGGACCTACTGCCGTACTTGGAGTTGGGGGAGACGACGCTGGAGGAGCTGAGGAGACTGCTCAAACTTCCAGGCTGGTCATTGGCGGACTCAGCTCCCTATAATACCTCCATCAAACGCATCAACATCCCCGAATATTCTCAAACCATCTTCCTCACGCAGGTACACACACACGATAAACTGGCCCAGTAGAACTGTCGTCTCGAATCTCACAATTGTCCGGCACGGATGCCACATGGGCTCCTACTGAGTAATCTAGCAGTTCAGTATTCAGCCTTCGATTTAAAGGGATATTAGTCTAAATTAGTTCCATTAGAACAGAAACTAGGCCTATGATCTAGTTCCAGAAACTAGGCCTATGATCCAGGGTTACACATGAGCGTGCAGGTCACAAGCAGCAAGCAATATATCTTGGGTTGCAATCGCGCACGAAACCCTAACAAACGAAAGAAAAATCCTTTGAGGTCATCAGCCTCGGGATTTGAAGATAACATCCCAAGCAGGATGTGCCACTGTTCCACACTCCGTCTCATGAGATACTTGTGAACGTCGTGGAGAACTGTGAGGGAAGAAAGGGGGAACATTAAACATCGCTTGGAAAACGTCTTTCCCCGAGACTTACAGCTGTTTTTCCTCTGTAACCATAGCCTCTATCCCGTGTCCAGATTTCTGAACGTTTGGATATTTTATCCATTATTCAATACGTATTTATTGGAGCGAAACTCCCCCCCCCCCCCTTCTTTCTTTCCCATCTGAGACCTATCTCTTGCTTATGTCCTCCACCGATTTATACTGATCTTATATGCTAGACTGTCGCTACTCTTGCATCGATGAGAACGATTTTCTCATATGCGAAGGGCATTGCATATTTCACGTATTTGACCTTGTTCCTAGTGTGCACTGATTCATCTTGATGTTCTCCCGCATATTAAAGACATGCTGACTGGGCTAAATACACTTCCCTTCTTCCTGGCGGAAACAAAGGATGGAATGATCAATTAGGTTCATTAGTAGCGAAGAACGGGGAGCAATAAAGGAACTGTCCAGAACATAGGGGCTTTGGTCTCAAAAAGCGAATTTAATGTAAATAAATATGTAAATATTCATATAAGCATGGAAAAATATATTGTTAATATGTATAAACAATATATATTTAGTTGATAAATTGGTTGGAAAAGTAAGCTGCAGTAGCCTCTTGTCCGCAAAGACAGTCAGATCGTTCCCAAACAAGTCTGTCATATCAAAATACCACGTAGGATTCGTCCTTTCCTAATTGCATTCTCCATGCATCTCTGGCACAAATTCCGTGCTAAGTTATATAACTTCAAACTGGGACAACCAACAAGCAGTCATCATCATTAAGGAAGCTAATGGAACATGAATATTTGGAGCAAAGTTGTGACTTGGCTAGAGCATGTTTAAAAAAAAACTAATGATAGTGAAGGGTTTCTTTCAATGAAGCTATCCAGCAGCCTACTTCATCGAGGGGTTAAGGTCAGGAAACCATCTGATAACTGCTAAATAGGTCCTTTTTTGCTATCAGGCATTGGTGTTATGGTTTTAACCAATAAAGGTAGATTCTGTGAAGCAAAGAGCCCTCACAGCATAACTCCTGCTGAAGTCACTGCTGGCAATTGATTAGTCCAACCGGTCTCACAACCTAGATACGTGAATTTAAGTAAGAAAATTTCTCTGGATCAGGATGAGATAAAGTGAACTGAAGGTAGTGGGAGGAAAAACGGAGGCAGCTTTATCTTTAAAAAAAAAGGGGGAGAAAGAGGAAAGATGTATCCAGCCGACAGTGTCCAGCATGACTGCGGCAACAGTAGTGAGAGAAAGTTTCCATAGCTTCAGGCACAAGCATCACTGGTGCACAATCTGGATAAGGCTAATATACTGTAAGCTTGCCTGATGGCACCCAATGGAGAGCATTGTGGAAGTGGGGATGACGATGCTCAGGTTCCCATAGCATGACGACTGTGTCGTAGTGATAGGTTTCCCCGCTCCGTGTGCATATTCGTGCCCGAGCCACATCATGTTCATATGCATTAAATGGAAAAGAGAGATTGATGTAGAGAATAACCAATTCACTGGGATCAGACAATGGATTGCAGAGCGATTTATGTTTGTGCTGCAATCCGAGCCTGTGCTCAAGTAGGACTAATCCGACTCTGATGTGGAAGAATGAACTATCCTACTATGGGTAAAAACCTAGAAATTCTCTGGGATGAAAAATAAATATAATGCAGAATATAGCTATTGCAGAGAAGAGTACGAGGCTTGTTAATATAAGAGACAGGGCTTCATTTCAAGAATGAAGAAAAAATGATTTCGAAGAATTGCGGAGATCTGTTAACCTGTAATTTATGATATTTCTGCTGATGTGATAAGGGATGCTAGTCATGGGGATTTTTAGAACTCTAATAGAGAAATCTTTTGGCTGATCATGTATACATGTCATGATCTGAGATAAATTCTTCAGGTTCACATTCAAATTATTCGCCTTGTGAAAAGGTGCTTGAGTGGTTTCTTCAACTTCAGTGACATATTTTACAGGGTGGGGTGGGCGTGGGCTTGGCAGCCCTAGCAGCTCAGCACTTTCTCCCAAAGGAAAGTGCCTAGTGCCCCCTGTGAGAGATTTTTTTTCTCCTCCGAGATCCTTCTCTCGGCACCCCCCACCGGCCCTAACAACCCTCTTTCTCCTACCCTGACCCCCTTGGCTCATGAGCCAAAATATGCCAGTTAAACCTCCATAGATTCTGGATAGATGCATGTGATATCTTCTATGATTGCCAGCAAATCATTGATATAACTAGACATGAAGTCCTCTGGACCTCTTTTCCAATCGTCTGGGAGTTTTAACCACCCTGTATACTGATGTATACTGATTGCTTCACCCTTTTGCTTTATGGATTCACGCGACTTTGACAGTCCCAACATTCTACCTGATTCTCATATAGAAGGCGTTGAAAAAAAAGGATTATTTATGGGAAAACTGTTGGACTATAACTTATTACAAAAAAAAGTTTAATAACGGCTTGGAAGCGGACTACAGCGGCGCGCAGGCTGAAGGCATAAAACCGAAAGATGGAATTCTATCGATCGGTGAAGGTACAGAACATTGAATATGATGCATAAGGAAATTGAATGCCAGCCGCAAGACTTTCATTTTTCTCCTTCCGTCACACCAGAGCGCAGTCATTCCGCATAGAGCATAGTCATTTAGCAATCTCATGTAAATTCTAGAAAGGCAAGGACCATCCGACCTTGTACATTCCACCGGAAGGAAAAGCGTTGCGTTCTTTAACCTAGGAAACCAGGCGACGATCGAAACGGTTCAGAGGCATTTTTCGTCGTTCCGACATTTCTACCTTCGGTTTTTCGAAATTCCCCGCTCAGGATGCCAAAGTAGCCCCCAGCGTGACTGTCCAACTTTAAAACATTTTTTATAATAAAAATGATGCGTCTAATATATATTATCTGCTCTAGCCGTCCTATTCTTTCCCTTTTGCAAACACAATGCTGGAAAAGTAATTATTTCATCTGGCCATGTCACGCAAATAAAGGGCTTCATCTTTGTGTTGCTAGTCAGGTAATGAATGCCTAGATACTAGGCGAACTCTAAGGCCCGAATGCTGAAACAGGGGCCTTTAAGCTAAGGAGCTCTTTTTCCTCCATAGGAGTCCATGTATTCCTTAAGGACCGTTAGCTAGAGAAAGGAGGTTTCAGCATTTGAGCCAAAGTCAATTTAGATACTCAGAGAGATTTATCTCGGCAATCTGTGGGTAGTGTGGCCTTGAATTGGGTAGAGGAGTTCACAACACCAAGGGGGGAAGCATAATGAATCCACTGTCATCTCGTGTAGAGGGTCCCACGCGTCGATTGGAATAAGCACTACTGTAATAAATGTTGGAAATGTCCATCATTTTCTCAATGACAGCGTCCCCTCGTGCAAACAGATGACTGATAGCAGACAGCAACGTCGGAGGCGTAAGAGCAGGGACCTCATGGCAAATTCAGTCCTTAAGCTCTGCCAGTTCTCTGGCAGTTTAAATTTTTCGAACAACTGGCATGAGTAGCCCCCCCCGTACAACGCTTTTACAGCCACTACCAACCGATGTGTGGTTCCCTCTCCGTAGATGATTAGGTAGTGAGTGCACTAATAAGTGCTGAAATATGGACATTTGCATGCAGGAAAATGTCATAATATGCAAAAGTAAATATAATGTACTTTTCCCGACTTTCCTCTAGAAATCATGTGTGGGAGGGGGGGGGGGGATCTTTCCGCAAAAATCACCAGCCCACGCGGTTTATTTTCATAATAGGTGAAACATGCGTGTATATGCAGATGTAGGCATACCATGCATAAGCACGCAAAACCGTCAAAATATGCAGGTTTAACGTGCCACCACCTTGGCACCTCTTTGAGAAATACCTCCTATCTGGATATCCTCCTCCTATAACGTTGCAGGAAAAATATGCATTTGTCTAAAAATCCACTCTCTAGTGATGATGGTGCACCCGTTATCCACCTTCTCCCCTTGGTGTCTTGAGCTGCTGTCACTATTCAAGGTCGTATGATCCTTAAATACGGTGATATTTCTCGGAGTAGATATACAAACTCATCCGGTATACCTGATTTGATCCTCTTATGGTCCTCTTATATAATGGCTATGATCCTTTTATATAATCTGCTGAAGAACTTACAATGGTTCTTCGTTTCTTTGTGCTTTCAAGGTATTTTTTGTGCGAAGCACTTTAGCAAAAAATATATTATGCAGAGATTAAAATACGAGCGTAGCATAATTTTGTTTTACGAAGGTGCAATCCTTCCAAATTTCCAACTGCTTGGAACCACTTCCAGCATTTTCTTCCTAGGCTCCATCGTAAAGCTTCTTGGCATTCACATCTTTGAAGCGTTCCATACACGGCCGGAGGGATCGTAATGAGAGGCATGCCATCACAAAGGGCGGGTGTATTTTTATCATGGGTCATGGCTTTCTCGGGTTTCTCCTCAAATTCAATTTGGACCAAAATTATGGGCCAAAAACCGTCTCTTTTTTCCCTCATCCCTTGTCCGTAGTAAGGGGAAGCGAGAGCGCATGCGCGAATGAATGAGATTCTTCTCACTTCCGTTGATGTGGCTTTTATTATTTCTTGGGGGGAAAAAAGACGGAGTTGCCGATCACCGCGGACGAGATGATGAAGTTTCTCTGGACAGAGGGGGAAAAAACGGCGTCTTGGAATCCCACCGTGGATCTCACACGCGACGTCCTCGTGAGTTCCCTCCGAGTTTTATTTACAACGCTCGTTAATCTCCGGGGAATCCTTCATGTTTTAATGACCGAGGTTGGTGGAGATGAGTTCTTCCCCGACGAATTATTCATTAAGCCACTCGTTGGTTTCAGGATATAGGACAGCACGGGAGAATCACTTACGTTCAGAGTACCCATCTGTTCTTCAGTCGGGACTTCGTGAATATGAATTATTGGATCTACGATCACCTGGAGAAGAGCTATTACCTGGCATACGTCAGCACGAAATACAAGCTTCTGCCATTAAACTCGCTATTTACGAGGTACCGAGGTGTCATTTTTTCCTTTGCTCGTGGCTCGTTTTTCATGCTTCAATTCGCTCTCGATTTTCTTTGAAATTCTTTCTCTCCTTTCTCTCCAGAGCCAACACGGGGCCTAGCGGGATGCGAATATCGCGGAAAACAGGAGACCCGTCTCGTTGCGTCTTGGAATGGGTCTTCAATGTGGACCTTAAAATGTTCATCCCAGACTTGATCATGAGCCGAGTGATCCCCTCCAAATTGAAGCAATACGTGGAAAGCCTTCAAATACGGATCAAAGATATCAGAAAATCGAAGTAGTAGGAAACGTAACGGCACGATGATCACGGCGACTTCATTCAACTCAGGTCTTCTTGTCCTTCGAAGCAGAATTTGGGAATTATCGAATTATCGCTGGAATCCCAGCCTTCATCTTGCCTTGACAATCATTGTGGTGTCGTATCCGAATTTTTACTCTTGGAACGAAACTCAGGTCAAGAAATGGAATCCCGAATCTCAAATGAGGATGGAGATCTGGGAAATGTTCTCGTAATTCCAGGTCTCATGTGAATTACGAAGGAGAAAAGGATTGTCATTCATTTGTTTGTTATTCATTGCTTTGAGTAAATATTCCCTTCTTATTTTGTTTGGGAAAATAACGATGGAAAGTTTGTGGAATTCTGAATCAAATTTGAATCGTTTCGCATATTTTTCTGGGAAACTCGAATCAAATACCGAACCGTCAGTAATCAAACGTGATTCAAATTACTCCTCATCGTTTCAAACCGAGCTAGAATCGGATTCGCGCAGAATCTCGATTTTGGAATTGCCCATCATTCATTTGAATGCGTCTTTTTGTTAGGGCATGACTCCACGGGCATTCAACATGTGATATGATTGTGACACTCGAGCATGTGACCTTGAAAAGTGATATGTATTACTTTGAATGTTGTGATGATGGTGATATATGATGCGAATTTTCTGTTGTCTGCATTTATACTCGAAAATTCCGTGTTCATATATTTTCTTTCTGCCAATGAAAGACATTCGGTACTGTCACAAATTCGTCATTCCAGAGATATCAACATTTTTCCTGCATAGAGAGATGAGATAAGAAACGATGATCGTAAAAAATTCACTGAGATGGCAGAGATGGGGGTTTCTCGTGCATAAATATAATAATATTCTCTGCCGTTCTCAGGCGCTGGCAGATGTCTAAAAGAAAGCAAGATGAAGGTAGCAGCATCACAGGACGGAGCTCGAGGAATGACGAGGAATTGAGGTGAGTGATGAAGCAGTAACAGGGATGTCAATCATGGTTGATGGAAGACGTAAATCGGTGAGGATGGATTCACTCTCGCTTCTCGGGGCGTCGGCCGAAGTCCTCGACGATAGAGCTGGCCGCAGGCCGAGGCCTGAAGTTGGACGGGGGCGGTCGCCGCTGGCTCAGAGGAACGGAGACGTCATCCGAGGAGAAGAAGGCGTTCTGTGATCCCTGAGGAGAAACCGGTCGTGGGGGAGGTCGTGAGCCCTGTTTGGGGTCTGCAAAGGCGGGCAAGTCTTCGGTGTATTCCTCGTCTTTGTAATCGTATTCGTAGTCTGGGTGCGAGCCGGAAGCCCTGGGTGGTGGCCGTCCCCCTCCCTTCGATGACTCTCGAGCTGCCAGCTCTGAAATGCTCACGTGAGTCCCTGGCGCATATCCCTTCGGGTAATACCTGCAAATACATACAGCCGCGGGTCGTTTTGGTCGAAGCCGATGCCAACCAACATTTCTGTCATCGTTCCAGACAGGAATAGCCCGCTCGGGCACGTTTAACGATAATATTGTGATCCGGTCTATCTAGGTATCTAACGAGGGCAACAACTTCGTGTAAATATCTCGCAAGTCTGACGGTTCTTCTGCTTCATCGACGCATTCCCATGTGAGTGTACCTTGACAGTAGACTTACTCTTAGAAAGTTCACAAAAGTAACAATCATGAAGACACTCTTATCAGCACCCTTTGTGCGATGGGAGAGTGTAGCGTATTTAGATATCTGCCCTTTACAACCCCCAAAAAGGGGTGCAATATGGCTTTAGGTACCTAAGCAGTAGGTCGACACGCTCCGGAAAAATAAAAAATAAACGGTGTTGGGAGGAGTAGGCCAATATAAAATGAGTGTTCGACCTTGACTTTGGGTGCCAATATGGGCAGAAATGCCTCTTGAAGTCCCAGCCTAAACCTTGAATCTAGAAACCTTACGATATAGGGTAAGAGTTCAACGAGCTGGAGATGGCCTGTCAGTGGCCTCGGGGTTTTAACTTCTGCGTGGCGAGCTGCAACACTTCACATATTATGGATAAGTTAATTTTGCGAACTGAATATGAAAGAATGGTGAAAAGTCTATCTTCGTCGTTATGTCGTTGCCTTCCTTCTGTTCGGGGCTTATGTAAAGTAAATGACGCTCTATTTCTCTTTGATTCTACTTAAGATGCCATTTTGGCATGAATGCCCTCGTCAATTGAAAGCTTTTTTTCAACCCTTGCGCTTGGCATGTCATACCTACTGATAAATGCAGCAGCCTTCGCAGGGCGATTGAATAAATACGGACAGGTACGTAGAGCGAGGTGATACCAGCCTTCCTCCTCCCATGCCAACCCTGCCCCATCGGCGTGTCAGTCATACGTTCTTCGTCGTGTGGGTGGCATGGCATTGTTTCCTCTCGAGGTTTTCAATGCTGCTTATGGACGCGGCAAGAAATCGGGATGAACCGCGGCGACGGTCATCATCGCGTGTAGAAGTTTCCGATCGCGAGAAATCGCCTCGTGACCACCGTCCGGCCTCGAGGGACACAAGTTTACAGGAGACCTAGCGCGGTGCTAAGGACGAAGTTCGTCGAGGAAAATTATCGATGAAGCAAACCCTGCAGATGCCATTAGATTTAAGCAGTCTGGTGGAAGCATGCGAGCGAGCAGTGGAGCGGGAGAGGAAAGAGGCTGAGATCGTCTCGCTTCTCTTCGCATATCCTCAATCGCATATATCTTCAAGTATTGAATGCCCGACGAAAGGAGAGATCATTCCATCGATATACGGCTCGGCGCCGTGGCATCGCGGAATGAGAACTCCAAAGCGAAAAAAAATCTCCATTAAATCTTCATCTTCTCCTGGCGGCAGATAATCGACGGTGACGTCACAAAAACCGACGAATTCTTGCATTCGTGCCTAATGCCCCGTACAATTTTCATCTCTATCTCATACTCTACCGAGTTCCACCTGCTTGAACGTGAACTTCATTCTGAGTGCGTTGTCCCTTGAAACTTTTTTAATTGCCTCTCGATTTCACATCGGAGTACGCAGAGAACTTCCCCCGATCGGGACGAACTTCTCAAAATTGCGCGAATACTATATATATTCCCGTGAACCGAAAGAAAAGTTGTCGAATCTGACTCGCAGGGATATCTTTTCACGAACCTGTCTGCATAGATGAGGGACTCGTTGTGGGTGCGGGCCTGATTTTCGTTGATGGGTTTGTACAAGTACTCGTTGACGAAGTGGAACTTGCTGGAATCCTTGCACACGTCCTCGGTCCCATCCGGCATGCAAATCAGGTGCACCTGTTCGAAAGCAATATACGATTCATTTCTCGTACGAGAGATCCGTCCGCTTCCGCGTTCTCTCGGCGATTATTCATACGTTGCTCCTCCCTTCATCGTTATGCCGACCTGGTGCGCCGTTAAAGCGCAAAGGGACTTTCTTTCGGAGGGAAAACATTTCTTGGAAGGAGTCCTGAAGGTGAAAAAAGGGAGGATTTCATTAGTCTGGAGGAGCACGTTCACCTACGTGTTGCTCCAACGCATGAAGCTCGTGCCAGGAGCGGTTTCTGTTTTTTTATTTTTTTTGGCTGCTAGTTTGTCGTAGCGGTTCCCCCATAAGACAGGTTTTCTTTTTAGAAGTACTGGCACTGGAATTTACTGCACTGTACCGTCCTTATTTTGCATCCTTACGATGCATTTTACGATATACACTTTCTTTCTCGCTCCTGGCTTCTGTAAAGCGAAGAGATATGCACCGAGCATTCGCGTCAGTACATGCCAGTACGTGTAAATCAGATAGGTGTACGTTTTTCTGCTCACCGCTAGACTGGAGAGAAAGCCGACGAAAGATTTACTGATTTCTGATGAGAGCTGTATCCCATCAATTAATTTACAGCTTCTCGGTCTGGCTCGTTCGGGTCCCACCCTTCTTCCTTCTACACGAGACTATCGCATCGCTTTCACTGGTATCAATGAACGAATCCCCAGTAAATGACCTGAAGATCAGAAAGAAAGCGGTCATGGCTTTTCTCAACGGTGGTGGGACGGAAAAGTTTACTTCAAATGGCTTAAATTCACGGCGACGTTAAATTTTCTTTCTCTGTAATCGACTTCGAAAAAAAAGAGTCGATCATCGACGCACCCAAAGGGTAAGGTCGACCACTCCTGAAATTTCGGAGCACAGGGATTTTATCATTAAACCACCCGAAAGGTGTATTTGCAACTGCAAGAGACATGAGTAAAACTGAGGTTATTGATATGACCAGTGATGAATCCGATTCTGTATGACCGAACAGAGACAGATCTCATCGTCTCCCAGTTCCTCTTCGTGGGTGCTCTTTCATGGCGGCTAGAAATCGTTCATCTTACCCCTCGTCCCGAAGCAGAAATGTAATCCAAAGTTGCATTCACATACTGTATGGCAGGTGGTAAGGATCGTTAAACCCCCCCAGAGTAGGAAAGAGAAGGACCTGGTGGAATTTGGCGCCCATGGGGCACATCCAGGAACTGCGCACGCCGTCTGCGCAATAGTGGAACACCTCGCATTCCAATCCCTCGTCTGCGTAATAGCCGTTCTTCTTCTGGACGCAGTCGAATCTGGTCTTTTGCAACAATAGGGTCAATCGGTCCGGCTTATCCTCTTCCTCTTCCTCTTCCTTGTCCTTTCCCTTTCCCCCGGGACCGGGCTGGTTCGGTACCCGTCGCCGCTCGTGCTCGTAATCCGCTATCTCCTGTCAATTTCATCATTCCGTTCTCGTTAAGAGACCTTTGACATAAAAAGGAAAAAGGGGAGTGATGGATGACGAGGGCAAGAGAGACGGACACTCGTTCACGTACACGGGCACTGGCTATTAAGGGTGTGAAATTAGGGTGCCCATCGATTGGTCTTCATGGGAAACAGACTGGAACGAGAAAGCCCCGGCAGTCCGGTTTTTTTTTTTTTTATCTCTCCCACAGTCGAAATGTACGTGCTTCCCATCCGCAATGACCTTGTCCGGAAATGAAACACCCTTCCCTCTCTCTTTCTCTTCTCTACCCCTTTGCCCGCACTTCCTCGCGACGAACTCCACGTTTTACAACCACTGCTTTTCTTTCAACCTGCATAAATCTCACTTTATGCGGCAATTCGATTCAAGTGGTATATATTTTATTTTTATGGTACGTAATACGAGATAAGGAATCCATCATCCTCCTGACCCCAATCTGCCTTCACTACGCCCGGTGCCGAAGGGCACCATTTCCGCACGAGGAAAAACTGTAGAGGCCTACATCGTGTAGGTCCGTGGGGCGTATGCGCGTGCGATGCATATACCTGGATATCGGGTCTGAAGGGTCTCCTCGGGGGTCCATCGGGTGGAGTGAAAAGGGGTTCCTGTCTCTTTTCTGCCGGCTCGTCTGCCTCGTAGTCCTCGTCGTACTCGTCGTAGGCGAACGGCAAGGGGGAGAACGGAGGGGGTGGGGATTGTGGGGGCGGCGGGGGCGGTGCCGGAGGATCCGCTCGTCTCTCTTCCGCTGTTGTTGCATAAAATCCGGGTCAATTCGGGGTCTTCAGAACGATCGTCTTCGATCGATATTACCGCTTCAGGAACATCCAGTATACCGTACGGATCGCGTGAAACTTAAAGATAGTTAGTGAAAAATGAATTTTTTAAACGGTAGGAAGGTTACAAGGTCCCCGCTTATTGGAACTGGACACCACATACCTGGATATCAGGAGCTATCACACACTTGGGATGAAAAATATAAACTTTAGCTTATCGACGAAATAAATTCCAAATTCACGGTAATAGTCAAGCAGACCTCTGCGAGGAGGGGGTTCCCTGAAGGGCTGAGACTGTCGATCCTGCTTGTGGACTTGGAATGAGGGAGGTTTGATTTTAGGGCCTCCTCCTCGACCAGGCAGGAGTTTGCTTTGGATCAAGCCTCTTGCAGGTCCCAGAAGAGGCTGGTTCCCTTGTCCTTGACCTTGACCTTGACCTTGGCAGTGAACACAGGCCAAGGACACCAGTACTAACCACCAGCCCTGCACCTCCATCTTACAAATCTTCTCAATCTATCCTATTGTATATGTGATGTGCAAAAAAATCGCCTTAAAATTTGGTTTGTGAACTTTTAACATTTAAAACAAATTAGACAACATTTTCAGTCTCATCTTTTTTAACCTCTTCAGGGATGAATTTTTCGACACGGGAAAAAAAAAATATATATATATTAAAGGTGTAGAGTACCTTGCAAGCTGGGGGAACAGTGACACCAACTGCAATGAAAACCTCTGACAAACTGGCAATACCTAGGGCATCTGATAGTTGGGGATCAGTTTTTTGACCAGTTTGAAATGCATTGAATCAAACGTCCACATTAGTACCAGTATCTCTGGAGAGGTTAAATGAAGATTCCGAGATTGGAATCCCATCTCAACTTACATGAATTTAAAACTAGATTAGATCACTTGGCGCAAATAAGACTATAATTTTACATCTTACTCTACTTCTCGCCAAGAGTTGAGATATGGGGCTGTCCTTTCTGGCGATATCGGGAAAAAGACGATTTGGCATTCACCAAGGCACGGCTGAAACGAAAACCAAGTGACGAAAGGGTCACGGTAATATAGTAGTCTCACGAACTAGAGTGATGAGAGGGGGAACGAGAACACCGGACGGCGTGAGGGTGACTGAATGGGAAGGAGGGCAATTCTTGGCCTTTTATAGGACCCCATAGCCAACGTACTGCTCATCTCAGGAAGAAGAAAGTCGCAGTCACAGTCACACGCACGCACACGCACGCACACGCTCATACACATACACACACGCGCACGATGCAATCCTCTCGTGGAATTTCGTTGCCGACACTTTTTCCAAATCCGGCTAAGCCGTTCCGACGGACCCGTTCTTGAAGGATCGTAACACTTCCTGGATCGAAATTTCCCTTCGCTGGTTCTTGTTCTTGCGGCGATAGCGATAACAATGATTCGGTATCGAGAAGTCCTGGACCGTTTGTCTCCGGAGACCTCGAATAAAGTGACCCTTTCTATGCAGCTCGACAATAGTAAAACACGAAAAGAAGGAGGTCGGTTTCACTTTCATCTCGACGACTTGTCGCTCTGACTTGTCGCTCTGAGTTGTCGGCCGTCGGCTCGAAGAGGAAGGAACATGTCATATCGTCTCGGAGAAAGGTCTCTGCCGTGAGATCTTTTCCCCTCTCATTAAGGCTTCCGGTCACGAAACGCGCGCGGAGTCATTGCAGCTGTCCGATCCATCGTCTTCCCGCCTCAGACCGGAAGGCGAACCTGACATCTACGGAAAGCGCCGAGTAGGAAGGGAAGGCGCAAGAAGGTGGAGCTCTCGGGATAGATGAGGAAAAGTTACTAGAATAAACGGATTTCACTTTATGGAGGATGGTTACTGCACCGTAAAATATACTGTAACAAATGATAAAAAATGAGTCGATTAAAACAACGGAGGAAAAAAGAAGAGACAAATAGCTTTATGTACGAAGCGTAAGTGAGCCAGTAAATCAGTACAGTAACGAAGAAACAATAAATTAACTATTATGGCACGCATCGTGGATCGGTAATTGACTGCTTAAAAGAAAACAAATGTACCGGATTCGGCTGCGTGCTCGTGACATGAATGCACGTGTTTCCCACTCGTGAAAGCACGTGTGTGACGAAAAAACTGGACACCTGTGGATGCAAAATGTTAACGAGTCGTCGAGCCATAATCCGTTGGAATCGATCGTCGGGACTCGTTTTCTCTCGACGGCATTCCTGCTGCAAGCGAGGAAGGGGAGAAAAGTCCTTTTCCATTCGGTTCGCATCGTTCCGTCCGTGTGTTGTGTGCCCTGACTTTTGAGTCATGCCGTGAAGATGGACGAGTTATCGTCACGAGATACGAGTGGATGCATCATTTCACTCGAGTAAGGCCGACCTAGTACGGTCGTGATCGATAAGGTGCATTAGGGGATGGACGGCTTCATCGATCGCATCTCGTCGGCCTCACGATGAACGACGAATGGAGGGGCCCCTCGTCGGCCTCACGATGAGCGACGGATGGCCCCTCGTCCCCGGCCCGAGGCTGCACCCAGTCGATCGACGGACGATTACGAGTTCATCGCGGAGTCGATCCCGTCGTATCGACGGTCGAAAACGAAAAGGGAAGATGAGGATCCGGCAGATGGAGAGTTTCCTTTCGTCATGCCCGCTTGGTCATCCAGGTCCTCCGTCTGCCCTCGTTTCGTTCCGTCTTCTTTTTTTTTTTCGTTCTTCCTTCCTCTTCTGTGTTTCTCGTCCGCTTCCTTCCCTTTGATTCTCTTCGTTTCCTTCTGATCCGCCGACATGCTCCGCCTCGTCGCTTTCCGAATTTCTGTACGGGTCGGCACCGGTCTACCCCACTTTTCCATTTCCCCTTCGGTGATCCTCTTTCGAAGTCTCGTCGCTCGTGAAGAAAACATGGAAACTCGAAGAAAAGAAAAAGTTGGAGCGTAAATAGGAGTAAAACATGATGACGTCTTCGGCAGAGACGGGAAAAAGAAAGATTTGAAAGGGTTCCGTAGGAAGAAAACGAGTAAAAAATACAGAGGGAAGCGTCATTCCGTAATCGCCGACAGAAAACACCTGTGATGTACGGATCCTCGAAAAATTTCTCCCAAACGTTCTCGGAAAGAAGGCCAATCGTCGGGTTGGGCCGGCTCGACTCGTTTTCTCACGACGAAATGGCCTGGTTGCGGGTCGGGACGTTGGGTCGATTTGGATACGCGGACATGAAGGTCACCTCGATCGATCATCACGTGGGAAAGATTCCAGGTTTATTGCCGAATGGCTTCGGGAACCGAGATGGACGCGGAGGAAGGGAAATTCGTCTCTCTCACGTCCGAGCTCGGATCTGGACTGGAACGGCAGAAAAAAAAAAAAGGGAAACGCTGTTTCTCGTCTCCGCGGTCTCCCCTGCGGTTTTCGCGTGTCATCATCCTCGGTTCTTTTCTTTACGCGGGCCGCAACGAAGGAAAACGGAACCCCGTTTCAAAAGAAAGCCGTTGGCGTCGGGATGGGACTTCGTTCCAGATTCTTCCGGTTTCGGCAGTCTTTTCAATTTTTTTCTATCGCAATCATACCGATCGCTATTGCCATCGACTCGGCAACGTCTCTCGATCACTTCAAGGTTTTGGTGTCGGGAGCGATGCTTTTCCGACATCGTTCGTCAGGGCAGTGCGATTCCTATTTTTCGTTATCACTCTCGGCTTTTGCTTTCGATGAATATTTTCTAAAGCGTGCCAGTGGATTATTATAATATATATTAAGGATCGTCGGTGATAAAACCTTTCCCCAGAGAAGATTCCATCCTCGCAACTCGCGTTCGTGCTAATGCATGACCTCCATCGTTGGCATACTTTCTACACTCCTCGATTTCCCGGTGCATCGAGTTTCGAATCGAGAGTTCCGGTACTCCGGTACCCCGGTACTCGGGTACCAAGACCCGAAAGTACGTCGTCGGGAATCTCGCCGGATCGACCCGATGACCGATTCCGTTTCGGCAAACGAATTCGCCTCGCTCACGAGGTGTGGCTTTCGGTTCGAGTACCGGCAGTACGGAAAAGCACTTTCAGGGGAGTCGTAAAGCCACTGGGAAAAAATGAAATTCGTTCGAACTCGTCTCGACACAAAGAGTTCGCATTTTGGAGTCGACTGATACGAACCCTAAAAACTACTTTAATTGAAAAATCAATTGAATGCAAAATCGTCGCAAAAATCGTTGAGCCGATTTCGAAATGATAAGTCGTGAATGGATTAGCGTCCTTTAAACGGATCCGAGAGTAGAAAGTATCGAGTAAGTACTGGCAATACCAGCTCGTTCATGGCGGGATTTCAGATGAGGTGCTTCACCCGCGTGTCGAAGTTTCGGGAGTCGAGGTTCGTTACCGTCCAGCTTCCATTAGCTAGAACGAGGAAATGTTGCAATCCCGGTGCTGACATTCGCATTCCGCGGCTTGCGTTAAGACTTCCTGGTCGTTCCTCTTTTTCTTTCGCTTTTTCCTCGGATTTTCGGCTCTTCGGCCGTCCCCGGACGCTCTTGCTAATCCTGTGAAGGCTCCTCGTGTGGATTCGAATGGTGGCCAATTTCAGGGTATAAGAAGTTCGTGTGCGCAGACTGAAATTAGGCAGTTCTGATTTAACTCATTCTTATGGATTTAAAAAATATTCCGGTCGAGAACCACTGCTTCGAAACGGCAGGGTGTTCTTCCGCGATTCCGCTCGTCGCGTCTCAACGGACGAATCACGCCTAGAACGGTCGATCGTCGATCGTTCCGTTCTCGTTCCGGAGTCGCTTTCGACTTCTCGCGAAGGTAAAGAGAAGGCGCTTTTCGTTCGAGGGAAAGCCTCGGTGAGAAGTTTAAGGGTACGGAACCGACGAATTTAGGGGCCATCGGCGAGGTTCCATGCATTCCGGCACGTGTCTCCGGAGAAACTGGACCGTGAAACGAGCACAACCGGCACGAGCGAAAAATCCCATCTTTCCCCTTCGAAAGCTTCCTTGCACTCGAGAAGCTTCTCTGCACTCGAGAGTTTCTCTGCACCGGCGACGGTGGTGAACTTTCGCGCGAAAAACAAAACGAAAAAAAAACGTTGTCGTTCGCTTTCGTCGGAGCGATTGCGGCGCTCCGTGCAGCATGCAGGGCGATTTCCATGATTGTGCTCGCTTAATAACTCCGATGGGTCCAAGGAATAGTGCTTGATGCCGAGCGACCTCGCAAATGGTTGCATAAGGTGTCCATACCGGATCAAGGCCCAGAACGAAAGCGGAAAGAATGGAAAGAAATGCATGGACGTGCTGCGAGACCAACTAACTGGAGCTTAACAAATCAGTTGTAAAAAAGATGACGTCATCGTCCAGACTTTTGCGCGTTGGGATATCGAGAACTAACGAACGGGGTGCTCCAAAATACGCCTGGAAAATTATCGTTGAGACGAGACGGCCCACCGTTTCCTTTCGTCGTGCATGACGCATTTTGAAATTGGAATGCGGAAACCAAGGAATGTCGCGTTCGCAAACGGGAAGCCTAGATCGATGCGTTCCGTAATGAGGCGCACAGTATGGAATAATTTTACCGAATGTATTCGGGGGGGTTCCAAAATAACCGGATTTAATTTCTATCGTCCCTAATATCCTAAACTCGATACATACCGAACACACACGTATTGTCATTCTTCTATAAGGTCGCCTTCGGCAGGATTAGATTTGTGGGAAGTCCCTCGTTTCTCGGTGCCATCTCAAAGGAAATCTATTTCTATGCCTTGTCCACTGAGGAATCGCTTGCTCCACTTATTTTTTAATGTTGCTGAATTCTAAGCATGCAAAGATTTTTCTCGACAGGACCGAACAGAGGAAATCCTACGGAGTCGAATCGTTAAATTCGCCTCTTCGATCTTTTTAGCAGTTACGCTCGTCGGTCTAGTTGTGCGGAGTCGATCGTTAAACGAGTTCTTACCTTCGTGGAATCTGTTTTTCCATGCGTAACCTGTGCTGCGCGCATGCACTCATTACCGTAGACAGTGTTTAAAAGTTTGAGCCGATTTCTCGCACTTCTTTCCGAAGAGAATTTTGTGGCATATCTGTTGTAAACCTACTCCTGTCATCGCGTCTTCACCTTCTATGGCTCTTTCGTTAACGTGGGCATAAAAATGTGCGTATAGTAAGTTTGAAGCATTTTAAATGAAAGGGACACGAGTACTTAAGTACTTTGGTGATTCTTGGAACGCTACGGCCTTTCGAATCCTCACGGTCGATTTCGGTTTCGTGGACCCGCGAGCACCGAGGGCTCGAGGCTCGACCGTGTACAACCGGCATAAATGGGCTTCTGTCGACCGAGACGAGTCAAAACAAACACGAGTTCGGCTCGGACGATCCGTGTCCGTCGAGTCGTCGCCCGAGATCGACTCGGACTGCCACGGTCGGGGTGCCGCCGGGGGTGACCGTCGATCGGACGGAAGAGATGCGAGCGGCGTCGGACCCCGACGTGCCACTTCGGGCCCGTCGGTCGACTTCTCGCGGGCCGTAGCGTGTCTTCGACGATGCGCCTGCGGGGCAGACCCGGAGCGGAACCAAGGGTTAACCCAGGCGGCGGACTCTGGATATCGGGGACGTTCGAACGCGGGAACTCGAGGGGGAAACGAGTCATCGTCGACCTGGTCTCGACCGAGAGGAAAGGCACGGGTTCCACCCGAATGGGAATGGCAGAAAGTTACGAGACTTCTGCGTTAACAATGATCGATATCGACACCTTCCGGCTAAAGGATATCCACGAGTACCTGGCTCGGGGATCGGACAGTCCGACTAGAACTGCGTCCCAGCGATCACAGATCGATCTATCGTCGGCGGACTCGTCGAACCTGGTAACGGAAAAGACGATGAAGCGTAGGGTGTACCGGAGCACCGGCCACCATCTAACGATCGGCAAGACCCAGACACGAGGAAACGTCAGAACGAGTTGAAAAGCTACACCCATCGAAAGACGGGCACGGTGGAACCCCCCCCGTGACGAGAAAACCGAGACGAGTTGCAAGTGCGATCGTCGAAAAGCGATCCCAACTTCCTCCTCGGGCTTCTGATGTGGAGGCCGAATGGGATCTATCGATACTTCCGACAGTGTCTGCTGCAACAGAGAGAGAGAGAGAGAGAGAGAGAGTGAGGGAGAGAGAGTGAGGCGAAAAGCGTAATTGGGTGGCCCACTTGCCGGTGGACACCAGGGGCACGTCCGGTAGGTGCTCTCGAGCAGCCGCCACGTAAGATACATGGGTTCGGAGGTCTGACTCTTTCGGAACGTGCTACAAATATGCGCGTTGAGCCGCTTCTCGAGCAGTGCCGAGGCGGGAAAGTGGGCGTGGATGAAATTCGGATGGCAAATGGAATACGACGACTGCATCGCTACCGAGGTGCTCCTGCAACCCATTCGAAGACAGGTGACACGTCCTGCGGGTCGTCGAAGCCCGAAACGGGAAGGAGCTGCCGGTGTATTTGGGCTTCAGAAGAAGCCGAAATACTTCCGCATCGAAAGGAACATTTGGAAGAGCTTCCAAATCCGCCCACAGCCGACTCTGACGAACTCGAATCGAAGCTTTTGTGCGTGGAGTGTCGTCTCGCCGAGGAGAAAGTTCTGCAAGCTTTCGTCTGAAGAACGGGAAGTCTCCTATAAATGAAATCCAATCAGGGGCACGGAAAGCAACGGGCACGGATGGGTGCCGTGACTGCAAAGGGGGAATCGGCCTGCATTTGTATCGGGGACGGCACCTATGGACTTTCAAATCGTTGCGGTGATTCTTATATTTAAAAAGGAGGATCTGATGCAGTGGATGACTCTCCTCGGCACACCGTGTCAAGGTGCTGAAAAAAAAGCAGCCGAGGCAGTCAGTCTTGGAAGAAGCCATCCGAGAGGAGCGATTGCGCCCTTGGAAAGGTGTAACCATGCACGGACCATCTCTTCACTCTACCCCAGATTCTCGAGAACGACCGTAAGTAGGCCTATGTCATTGAGGCTGACGGGAGATACGTGAATCTCACGAAGAAGTACGATCGTGTGCTCCGAAGGAAACCGTGGGGAGTTCTGCAGGAGCATCGAATTACAGGCCATCCGGTCCTCATCCGGCCTCATCCGGCCATTGCCGGAATTCCATTCGAGTAAACGGGAGGAGTGAAGGATTTTCTCTCGGAATGCTTAGTGAGAATTGCGTTCTGCGAGATGCAGAGATTTGATGTTAGATGTAAAGACACGGTGGGCGTCACTCATTGCGATAGCATTCACGCAAGGGAATTTGATAACATTAAGCGGTTGACGATAGGCGGCGATCGACGAAAACTCGAAATTGAGCGCTTTTGCCACCGAATCGCCTTTAGCGAAGTTTGTCGTCGTCCAGAGTCGTCTGGGCGCGGGCAACGGTTACCGGGGTCCTCGATTTTTGCCTCGAGGCAGTAGTACGGATTTAAATATCGGTGCCACATTTAGCTCTCTCGTTACGGTCTCCCCGAATCCCCGAATTCCTCGCCCTTTTAATCCCCGATGTGCGATTCAGTATGCTTAGATGGAGTGGCTGGACATAACATCGTGATTTCATCCCTCAACGAACATGATCAGGAGAAAAATATGCATCAAGTGTATCTTTTTATCAGGCTTGTTGAGATGCGATCGCATCATCCAGCTGATAACAATAAGCAGCGATCAGAATAAACGGCGTCTACACCATAAAAAAAAAGAAAGGTTCTCGAGTGAAACCTTCGCAGAACGATTTTCGTGCAAGATGAAAGAGATTCGTGGAGCCACCACGATCTCAGGGCGTTGACAGGACAGAACACGAACGACCAGAAACTATTAACAAAATTTAAAAAAAAATTTAGAGAAAAGCGGTCATACTCTTAAAGGTTCGGATTGGAACCATTTTTCATTGAACCATTTTCGTGGACCGAGCCTACACGAGCTGAAACTGGTTAGCTCATGGAGTTAACAGGATCTGAGGGCTTTCACACGGCAGATAATAGATGCCATGATCTCAGACGTTCATGTCATCACTCCCACAATTAAATATTGTGCAAAGATCGTGAAAAAAAAGGTTCCAGGGGTCACAAAATAGGTTCGTGCTGAGACACTTCCTTAATAGTTCAAGAGCAACTGAATTTTTATGCGTCAATGTGTTTTTGAAGTGGGTTTAAAACCATTCGAAATAGTTTCTCGATCTCCGAAACCCGCTCTGAAAGCGTAGAAACATCTGCGGGTTCAAGTCCGAACCATTATTTTTTAGATTGCACTGCGCTTCTCTTTGTCCTTTTGACCCAGTCGAGACAGGAGCTTCAGGTGTTCGGTCGTTTCGACTCGGAATGAACTGCGACAGGAATGAAACTCTCGCAAGATAGGGTAACTTGGGGGAATATGGACACCAAAAATGAAATCAGGCTATAGCGTCACGTCTAGGTGAAATAAAACTTTGCCAATATTCAGAAAATATTGATTGATGTCTCCTTTATTTATTCCCAACAAGATCCGTGCAGAAAAGTNAAGAACTTAGAAGTAATGGTTTCTGTATCCATGCTGCTATTAGGAAATATACGCTTATGTTGCTCAAGGCTCATATTAGTTCCACGGTCATGAGTCAAAGAATCGTATGCATATGACTTTTAAGACATCGATGTATCCCGAATTCCCGTGGGAACTGGATTGATGAACAGGTCTACACATTTCGACAATTGCATGTACTCTTCGATAGAACTATTTTTTAAATTCGCCCAAACTAATTATTCAGTCTATAAGGGGATTCCTTGTGAAGGGCCATATTACCCCAATGGCCATATTCCCCCAAGTTACCCTACATGATTTTCTCGAGGAATCCTGTGCAATGAACTTCGCATGTCATGGGGGGCCCATTGGGAACAGTTGGTGTTCGAGTACCTCGGGGATCTGATTCTCGAGTCGTACAGAAACGAAATCGGCAATCGCATCGCTAGGGTATTCAGATGAAAGTCTAGTTTTTTAAATAAAAATGTTCATATCCTCACCATGACATAGGGCAGTGGTTCTCAACCCGTGTGCCGGGCTGGAGTACAGCGAGAGGCTGACAAGAACGCTCCATTACATGCTCCATTACTGGTGTAATCGGGGGCTCCCTCACGGAGCAAGCCTCTTCTTGAGGACTGCCCTCGTAATGTTGCACTTCTGACTTCGGTTACGCTCTTAATACGATTGTGCACCAGGAACACGCAATATGAGTCAATTAGGATGAAAGCAAATTCATCCTGCCGTTCCTGGAATGCAATTTTATTCACTTATCGAGGAAGGTTGCCGAGATCAATATTGCTACTGCAATGAAGATCCTGCTTGTTTTTGCAGTCCACACAGGCATGTCTACCTTCCCCTTTTTCTGGGAGGGAATATGAGCAGCAGTTCGTATTCCCTCGAATTACTCCTGTTCAGACATGCATTCAAAAAATCTCATCAGTTGGGAATGTTGCTCTCGTAAGGCTGCTTCCTCTGTCTGAGGAACGTTTTCGTGCTCCAATATGGGTTCATGTCATCAGCATTTCATGTGCCAATGTCTCCCATTTTTCGCAATATTGGTGACTTTTATATTATATATTGATATTTAGGACGTCTTTGATCGTCTGGTAAGGAAGCTGCATCACCTTTTGTCGGTCCAAAATAGAATCGAGGAAGAAGTTTGCGTCTAGTGCGGTCGACTGCACCTTAGCGTTCGTACTTTCATGGTTTCCAGGTAAATTTTGACGGTGCCACTAGGGGTAATATGGGCCCTCCAATTTCTACTATTTATTCGTATTTCAGATTCAACAAAATTTTATAAACACTTCAGGCATGTATGAGACAAAAAGTATGGAAAGCTTCACACGATTCCATGAGAATTCCACTGGAGCCGCCGAGCAGGACGGCCGAATCTGGTGAGACTGTCAATCATTTTGGAAAGTATTCTAATCTTTAGCCGTGTGGAATCCGAATGCATAGTTTACGGTAGAATTGTTTGATTAAAGGCTTAGGAACTCACATGCGCTGTACATTATCCTGTTTTTACTGTTTGCTCATATTAACCATGGCCCGTTTTACCCAGCACCTGAGGGGAATACGGGCATGTGCGAGGGTTCACGTTTTAGATTTTTTCCCTGGTTATCACTGGAACTGGAATTTTTTTAATACCATGCGTGCTGTTAGAGAATGAATTTTCGATTTTAATGGTGAACCTGTGGCTTCTCCATTCTTCAAACGTTACGTATCCCAACGCTAAACGTAGCTAACGTGCCCATATCCCTCGAGTTCCGTTATAATAAAAATATATATATCAGGTCCCGTCAAGTGGCAGAACTAGCGGCAGGCACTAGTATCGCATTGAAGTGAAATTACAAAAGAGTTTTAATTAATTTTCTTGAAATGATAGTCATGCTGGGTGACAGTTCAAAGTGAACCCCTCATGAATAAATTCGGAGGTCCAAGTTTCTCGATTTTTAGTTAGACTTAAATTATTGCGTATCGTCTGTGGATGTGCAAGATCTGTGATGTACATGATCTGTGGATGATCGGATGCCGCCGATACCTCGCTGCCTGAAATGTGTCCCGTTGTTAAGAAAAGGTTGAGTCCCGCCGGTCCTTGGGTCCTTGGCTTTGGTCGATGACAGAAAGAATCGGATCACGAATACAAATAGCCTCGATGAGGTTCTTCCGTCGAGTTGCATTTCTCCCGATCGAGAGATCCCAAATCCAGTGGCGAAGACGCGTCTGCGCTTTGTCGCGAGAGACTCGGTCTTACATTTGTCGAGCGAGTCCGTTGTCAAGGAGCGGGAACCTTGCAATACGCTCCTTCATCATCTCGAACTGCGACCCCATTAAGTTGGGATAGACGGTTATGTAAATGTATGTATGAATATGCACTTCAGGAACGTCCCTCATCGACAAGTGTCGATACAGTTGCGGTTTCCAATGTAGGATCTACATTTTCATCTTTGGTTTCCAAATATTTGATTTTAGGGTTCAGTACACCAATTCTGTATTTTCGCGCTCATTTACGCAGCAATAAACATTGAATGCATCCATATGAGACACCCTCTATGTGGTATTGTGGGAAAAGATCTGAATGCAACAATGTATGCGTTTCCCATTGACTGTCTTGGGGGAAAAATGAGGTGGATGTGAAATCTGACCTATGCCTTTGGCAGGTCACGAAAAATCAAGTACAGTGCTTCGAAACGCTCAGAAAGAAAACTTTTGAGCCGCTTAAGAAGTAGAAAAATGATAGAAAATTAGGTGCCGGTTCATACGCAGTAAAAATTGTCTAGGATCAGCTCTCCAAGGCAAGGAAATAAAACTTCGAGGCGTAAAAATTGCCTGCAAGGCTTAAAGTATTAAAAAGTTGCTGTTCCTGAGGTGCAATTCCTACTCGGACTTCATTTTTCCCTCAATGCCATTGTCACCGTACCTGTCCAAGAATACAAAAATATTTGAAAGGAGAGAGTATCTGGTGTTCTTTCCCACTCCATCGTGGCCATGAACTTGAGACCTAAAGAACCCTTTTGCAGAATAAACAACTGAGACCCACCCACGGAGAAGACAACAATCGTAACCAAGAAAGTGACAATAGTCCTCTTCATTCATTCGTGAGAGAGAGAGAGAGAGAGAGAGAAAGAGGCATTGGAAAGGATTTGAACCTGCCAATAGCGTTGTCTCCTCTGCTTCCTATCTTTTGTGAGTATTGTCAGTGTGATTGAATTTTCAGCTTTCTCTAGGAAGAAGCCAGGCTGCACTTTCGTCTTTTCGGTACCAAATTCTATATGGCTTTGCACCAAATAATCTACAAGTACGTACGGTTTATCTTGTGCAAGGAGCAAAATTGATGCTTTGAATTTGTTTCCTAACAATTTCAGTGCGAATGAAACAATATAAACTTTTCCCTATTCAACTTAAGCACTGATTCATTATCATTTGACTCCAAATGGTATTTTCCCGCATGAGGGCTTGGGACGTCTACTTAGTATAGTTCTTTAGGAAATGTGACAAGAGCCTCTGAAGAAAACGTAAAAATTGTGGAAAAAAATGGCAGCGTTGTCAGTGACGAACTGAAAAGAAGTCCTCTAGGTGGCGCCTGCTACCCATACCTTCTCCTCGGCCCTTTCATCATTTTGGTCGGTGCAGGACATGAGTAAGGATCGGAGAAAAGGCACTGCATTCATAGATCTCTTACTAATCGCCATTTCCTCATTTTTTGTGACTATTTCTTGTCGACCTCTCACCTACGTCAAACTTCTGGATGGGATCTTGTCTGTGGAAACTCGATTCGCAAACGATATTTCTAATTGTAAAATGCCCATTTCGGGGAGCGTGGAAATCGAGAGGCAGGTGAGTCGTGTCCAGCGTGAACTTTGATGTAATGCCCCCTTACATACCCCGGCATCAGTACTTCTATTCAGTGGGCGCTAAAGTTTGACCCATATCATCGCTGTTTTACTCTCCTCTCTTTCGAGCAAGAGAATTTCCGAAGCGACGGAAGTCTCCCGGGGAAAATGATGGGGAAATAATCACTGATGGATCGGGAGGTTCGTCCGGAATCAACACACAGGAGAGCCATGAAATTGAAACGATAGGGCTTGTTCTCTCGAGCCATTTCCCTGTCTCGTGAACCACTAAATGTGTCAGTAGATTTCCCTTTATTGGCTTGCTCCGGAAGTGAGATGGCCCATGAAATGCCCCCAGATAACATCGATTCATTTCGTGATTTATCGAGACATTTACCTTTGAGCCGAGCAATGGAGCATTCCTTTATTCTCGCTTGCTTCTCTCACATCGGTACAAAAGTGGGAGAGAGAGAAGTCCCAGCCGTCTGAACATTCCGAGGGGCGAATCGAAAGATCGTTGGAATGGTAACAGGGAAATAAATAAGTCGTGCTTCCCTTCGCTTCACGGACGCAATGGCACGAAAGCCTCCCATCACATCAAAATTAAGAGTAGGAAAAAAATCTCTTAATTTTTCTGGCTTCATTCCGCCTTGTCGACCGTGAAAGAGAAGAGGGATTCGAGGGGAAGAACGGCATCGGGGTCCAGGGACGGAGGCGCCCAGGACGACGCCTTCTCGGAATTTTGAGTGGTCGTTTCCACCTTATCTTCTCGTAGTTCCTTCTTTGGCTTCCGGGAGCCATCGCCTTCGCCCGAAGAGGAACTGCTCGACGAGTAGTCGCTTCCTTCTTCTGGAGCCAATATTCCATCAGAGGCGGTTGTGAGCTCCAGGTCTGGGTATTCCGTCGTCGTTATTGCATCCATCGTCGTCGTCTCTGGGCTCAGAGCATTTATATTCGGAATGAGAGGATTCAAAGCCCGGAGAGAAGCACTTTCTCTCAGGATCTCTTCTGGTCCTCCTATGTCGATGGATTTCACCTCCAGCGGCTCTTCTAAAAGAGTTGTCGATGGCGGTTCCGTCGAAGTCGTCGTCGCCATTGTTTCATCGCCGCCTTTGCCATCATATGCTATTTCCATCTGTGGTACGACTGGTCGTCGCCTCCTGGGGTAGAGGGTTTGAAGTCTCTTGGAGGAAAACACCTTAATTTCTCCATCTTTTTCGCCATCTTCATCAGGTTCTTCTTGTGGTACTGCTGGAATGCTAGTGGTGGTGCTGATACCCAGCGGTCTCCAACGTCGACGGGGTTCAAAGTTGCGTCTTCTTGTGTAAGGGTTTTTTCGGGGTTCTGGTGCCTCGGTCGAAAGCTCCTTCTCGGATTCCTCTTCCTTCGCTTCTTCTACTTCCTCTGCTGGGTTTCCCACTGAGTCCCCACTTGGATGCTCCTCCGTTTCTGTCGTCTCCCTTCTGTCGCTGGTCGGTCGTCGCTCGCGCCTGAACTTGGATAGGTAATTCTCGCGGTACCGTCGATATTTTTCGTAGGAAGAGAAACGGGCTGTGGTCGTGCTCGATCCCGTCGTCGTCGATGTCGTCGCTGGTGTGGTAGATTCAGTCGGTGGAGACGAAGCTATGCTAATTTCCGTCGTCTCGGGTCGGGCTCCAGTCCTTTGACGAGTCCTCGTTCGGGTTCTGGTTCGAACTTGTTGCCAGGGTGGGTTCTGGTTATCCACTTCTCTCGGACTCTCTTGGATTTCTTCTTGCTTCGGCTCCACTTTCTCCACTTTCTCCTGTGGGGTTTCCTCTGTGGTTTCTTCTTCTGGCAATTCTTCCTGGTCGTGCGAGTCTTCCTCTTGTGGTGCAAAGTGTGGTCGTTTCCTTTGCTGGTGGAGATATCCAGGTCTTCTCCTTCTGCCCTGATAAGGCGACTCCTCTGGTTCTCTCGGTTCCGAAATTTCATCTGTTTCCTGCTTATTTACTGGCTCCGGAATTTCTCTATCATCATGATTGGGTGATTCGGGGCGCCGACGTGGGAATTGGTTCGCAGATGGGGGCCTACGAGGGTGTTGTCTTGGATGCTGTTGCTCTTGCAAGAAACTTTCCGGTGGAGGATCTACCTGTTGTTCTACCTGCTGCTCGTTGTACGCCGCGTCCTTCAACGGCCTCGACGGATTTCGGTTCTCGTATATCTCGAGAGGGTTCACCAAGTTTTCTTCCGCGTGTTCCCATCCCCAAGGTCTTTCTGGATCTGTTTCCTCCGGCGTCTCCGTACCACGGCCCCTATTCCTACCATTATTCAGGTCGCTGTTATGTTGCTGAGGCTTTTCGGGAGGGGGTCCGTCCTCTTCCTCCTCTGGGAACCTCTGGGCATGTGGTCGAAATCCAACCGGTTGTCTGGGTCTGAATGGACGTTGTCGTCTGTACCCCAGAGGACGCCTTCTCACCGGGATTCGCTGTCTCTTCCCAGGTTCCTCCTCTCTTTGGAGAGTGTTCGGGGGTCGTGGACGTCGGAACGGCAAAGGGTTAGAATCGCCTTTCTCTTCTTTCACCACTTCCGGATCTCGTCCACTGTACCCGTGCGGCAAAGGACGTTCGATCAAGGGTTCTGCGGGATTTGGAGTCGTGTCCTCGTTCTCGTCGTCTTCTTCATCGTAAGAATAATCCGGTTCCGTTTCTTGGGGAACGGGGGGTCGTCTGAGAGGGACGGGTCTACGATGCCTCGGAGGGGGCAATGGGGGAGGGTTTGTTGGACGAAGAGGTGTCCTCGTGGATGGAGGACCTCTTTGGAAAGGCTGGGGCTGGGGTGTAGGTCTCAAATATCCCAAAACACCTCCGGGTCTGATCAAGGGGCCTTCTTGAGCGAAATTCGACTCGACCTCACGAGACGCCACGGGTGGAGGAATGACGGCTTCGCTCATGGAAAATTTCTCCGATTTCACGACCGGTTTTTTATGCCCTTCGGGTCTTCCAGTCTCCAAGTTGTGCGGTTTGGGCATGGGAATGAAGGGACCAGACGGTGCCGTCGGTAAAGACGTAGTCGGGACCGGTCGAGGCGGTCTGAAGTTCGGGCCCGGTCTCTTCGGTGGAGATGCGAACCGTGGAGGTCCGAAAGAAGGGAAATCGGCGTCAAAGCTCTCCGGATCAAAAATATCGTTGAAAGCATCGTGGTGTTCCGGACGGGCTGTGGTGGATGTGGGATTCAGACGGCCGTGGGGCCGTATTCGCAACGTTGGGGGTGGTGAGTCGCTGCCGCCTAAAAGCCTCATGGCGTTAAGGACGGCATGGTCTTCCACCGGGACGGCTCGATGTTCCATGGGGAGTTTCGCAGAGGGTGGGGGGGAGAAATTACGGGGTCTATGTCCATCATCCGCCAGGTATCGGGGTTCGAAGCTCCGAGAATCCCTCTCAGACTGCTGCGGTCGACGCCTTCCTCCAAAGGTAGTGGCTTCCGTTGATGTTCCGCGACATGGCGTTGTTGTCTTGAAGTCGCACACTTTCGTAATCTGCAATTAAAAGAAATCCGTTGGCTCATACAATATGCTCTGCAGGAAAACCTCTGCGATGGGCCCTGCGAATCCAGGCAGAAATTGATGGCACTCGGAATAGCAGAATAACAAAGAAGACCCCATCAATGTATGTCAACAGAATAAGGCTGAGATCTACTCTATAGAATCAGGCTTACTTTGTAAATACGTATGCGCACCGGGTCTGGCCCGGGCAAAATTTGCAAATATCGTGGCATGGGTAGACTAATTATTGCTCCCATTTTTTTTTTAGATGAATCATGAAGTTTTACATGATTAATTAAAAGATTCAGATGTTTGAGAAATTCTAGCCGAAGCGACCCAAATTCCCCCCCCCCTTAAGTCTAATTCAGGTTGGGTGACCCTAATTGAGGGCCAAAAAAGTTACGAGCACGATTCGTCAGCGTTTCTTTCAGTACATCCCCCGAGACGTTTTTGTAACCGATCTTCTTTCTTAGGCTCCCTGTTCCAGATGTCTTGGTATTCAAGGTTTACCGGAGTAAGGCATTCAGCTTGCAAATTTTTCACCTGTAGAGTTTATTGTTCAATACCCATCTCACAGCCATGATCTTCACTGTAGCTACTTCTGAGATTTTGGCATTTACTTCTGAGCGGCATCGATGAATGTGAAAAACAAAAGGAAGGGGTATAATTTGGGTCGAGGTGACCTGAATTACCCGACACGCACCCGTGAACTTCAAGGTAATGTTTTTAAAAAGATTGGTGGACCAAACTGGTGAACAACGACCAGAAAATCGAAATATAATCAGTATTTAATAATAATGCAACTAATTACTGTTTTTATAGCTCTGTTACAATACACGAGACGCAAATAGCATCTCGAGACGTTAAAACGAACTCATGAAAAGGTATTGAATCACCGTGTGGCAACAAATAGCATCTATCAGGGCTGACATTTATCCAAGGATCGTCGATCGTACACGGAAGATTTGCCTGGTTTTTGGGGGTACCACAAGAAAAACTAACGATTTTCAAGCCAGATCCAAATTTTCCGCCCACCTATATTCGATGCATCAACCTATTTAACACATGATGCTCGTCTTTCGACAGGAATAGCCCAATTGCGACAGGGACGCATGGATCTCCTTCTAGACTGGCTTTTTTGGGATTCATCTTAGCTTTTTTTTTTTGGGGGGGGGGGGGTGGGAGGGAAATTGAGCACGAGCCTAGAGCTATGGCTTCCATCTTGCTACTCAAAATGTCGGCCAGACTTATCTCAACTGCAGATATAGTGCAATAGGAATATTGACATTCGAAGAATTGAAGAACCTCACGTGAGTTACATGTAAGCAGCTCAGAGAGGTTTCCTATTGAAGAGCTAAAATCAGAAAAATGGCAGGCAACAGGAAAGTAGGAAAAACATTAGGAGTTGGAACGGTCAACTGCATTCCATATGCCATTTAAACCTTGTGGCTGACCGATTTGAAGAGCATGAATCGGGAAGAAGAATGTCGGGAAAGTTCGGTAGCCGCTCATGAAATTCCGGATTTTTCCGTCTCATTCTCTTCAGCCTTATGTCGACATCATGGTACCTTGTATTATGACCATAGCGTGTTACTGACTTCCAAATTCTCTCATATGGAAACGATGGCCTGAAAGGTGAACACGAATCACATCAGATCATCACTCTCCTTGCGCCGGGACTGTAACTGCAAGGAGAAAAACAATTCCAAAATAAAAAAGGGTATTCGGTCGGCTCCCATCCTTTTCCTTTATGTATCTCCACTCATTTCGGGTGAGATTACTTCTACTTGAATGATAATTCAAGGAGTCAAGTAATTCATATGCTCCATGGTGATTCGACCTGCTGAAATTCGGATCGGGGGGGAGGGGTCAATGCAGTTTTGAGGAAGCCAAAATGTTATTGCAGCTATATTTTCCTTCGTGAGAAACTTTCATATCTACTTTCCAAGTCCTAAATTTCTTTTTATCGAAAAAAAAATCATGCTTTGTCCAGTTATACTAAAGTTGTTACTTTCCTGGCTGTTAGAGATGGTTCTATTTTAGTTTTTGTTCTCAGCGGAACTTTCGTTTTCCAGCTGCATGGATTGCAGGGCAGCTCTGAGACCATAAATACAAGAGGCAATAAAGAATCTACCCCGCCATTGAGAGATTCGACATCGACCGTGGAAGAGAGAAAAGCGAAGCACGAAAGTGAATGTAAAGAGAAGATGCGTGTCTATTGAAAAGGAGGATGCGACTTTCGTCGGTCACGCTTCCCGCCCGGAGTCAAGTGTGGCAACTGGAGCATAGACACAATTGCCTGGATGTTCTTCCCATATCTGAATAGGACACAGACAGATGTGATGTGCGATGACACAGAGAGACAAAGTGTGAAAAACCCGCCTCCATAATGGAGAACTCGTCAATTAGGAATCGGCCTCGTGTGAAAGCATCGTTAGTCTCCGTCGTTTTGCGATTCACTTCACTGGCGAAACCGTGCAGAATATGGGACCGTGGTAAACAGGAAGCGGAAAGGAGTACCGAACTGTGCAGTCACATTATGTCGCGTGTGTTCTCACCTCGTTGAATCGAGTTCCGTCGGGGCATCGAAAGCTGGATTGCCTCCCATTTTGATCACAGAAATAGTAGGCGATGCAGTCCTGGCTGGGATCTGCGTGGTAGCCCGTGCTTTCTCCTCTTCCGCAACTCGCCGACGATGATTCGCCCGAAGAAGAGTCCTTTGATACCAAAAAAAATGTTTATGTAGATCCAAGTTACGGAGAAAATCTCAGAGAAAATGGCACACATCATCATCGAACAAAATGTTTGACGACGAGAAAACATGACACGTTGGGAGAAACAAGGGGTTATCATTCCTGCTTAATTATTCTGAAATTTAATCGCGAAATGTAATTCTAGAATGACATCGATGGAATTAGAGCAAAGAGAATCTCCTCAGCCGCGGAGTCTTCTTCGTGCAATGTCCCAGCCAGATCTTCAAAGGGCGCAAGATTCGCACTTGAGTTCGAGTACTGCCTATTGTGTTACATTACTCGACAGATTGATGAAAATTAATGAAATTTTAATTGGTTTCATATTCTATCCCTGGCTGACCTAATCCACACCGCCTGGGCGTCCATTTTTAATTATTCAGGCTCATTGTGAAAAAAAAATAATGCTTTGACCTCAATATATGTTTTGGCACGAAAAGCTGAGGCCCGAATTGGTGCCGATTCATCAATACAGGGCCAACAACAGTGCTGGCTCTGCATAAGTTTATCATGCATTTCAATATTAATTTTTAAAAATTATTGGCATGAGCCCAATCATGCCTGCGGTCACATTGGCCCCATAGGGAGTTCAAAGGTTTAAAATCCACAGCAAAAGAAAATAGAAAGCATAATTCCAATTACGGCGAATTATATGAAAGCAAGATATGCAGCAGGAAGAAATTATGGTAATGCAAATCGATTCAAGGCTTAATGTAAGCACTTTTCACTTTGCGAAATGCTAAATGTGGCAACGGAGCAGGCAAGGTGAAGCTTCGCGATGGATACCATGATATAAAAGAAAAGACTGCTTTTGCACGCATTCACCACTTAATTGGTTCACGGTTGTCAGATCGCATGTTTCGGCTTGGTTTTCCTGGTTGTCTCGTGCGTGTATTTTCGAGGGCGGTTCTATTATGCTTTCCGAGCATGAAGTTTTTGGAGTGTTTCAACATCTTTTTATCGAGCTTTCACGACGGAGATCGCCTTAATCCACGCGATACGTGTCTCTCTCCCTCTCTCTTTTTCTGTTTGTCTGGAAATCCGTTCACAAACTTGCGACTGAGTGGGGGATTCCGAGAGTTGCATAATCCTATCTCGGGCAGAGTTCTGCTTTTCGCGATGCGAACACGAATACGATTTTCTGGCGGTATCAGATACTTGTCATGATTCTAAGCGGAGTGCCAAGTATGGGGAAAGCGGGAAAAAGAACGGAAATATTCGGGACCTCATTTCTCACATTTTTAGCTTTCACCCGCAGACGCCTTACTGTACGGAAAACCTCGAAAGAAATAGATCTCGACGAAAGAGACTCGAGCTTCTCCCCGTTCCTCGGATACGAACCGTCGACGCATGCCCGTGCACGAAGGACCGAAGATGCGAAAGACGAATGAGATGAAGCATGCTTCGGTGCTTTTCCGTGCGAATTTCCACCACTGACATCACTCTCGGCTTACGGCGGAATCATGTATAGAGGACGAGCAGCTGACGTCACGGAGCGGGATGCAGTGGCGTGGAAAGAAAACCGGAAAAAGCCCAAAGTCGCCATTAACACCGCAATTCGCTATATAGTGCGAGGCGACGAACCCCTTCGAACGACAGAAGCGCGTTCCCCTTACATCTTGAATGTTCCAAGCTGAAAGATGAGATGGGAAGATGGATCCTCTTTCGGGGCGGGTGCCCGTCCCTCGGAATCGTGTCGAATAGAAACACGTCTTACGTATCTTCGGATTCGCTTGGAATCTCTTAAAACTAGGTCCATCGAGCGACGGCTGTCTCGTCTCTCTTGAGAAAAAATACGCGGAAAGAATCCCGCTTGCTCATCAGACGCGGACGATTACTCCTTGGAATTTTTGAGGAAATCGGGTTGAGGAAACTAATTGTGCAGAACCAGGATGGGGCGTGGGGGCGTGTCGACATCCCTCAACCGAGGATGCTATCATCACGTACGTGCCCAGATTCTTCTTTCTTTCGAATGTTCTAATTTCATTAGAACTTTCTCTCACTGTTTATCCAAGTCACCTCTGTACGGTCTGGTAAGTATTGGGCCTTGGGTCAGTGTGCATCGCGTCGTCTTCCCGCTGCATACATTTTAGACGAAACCTTCGGGCGATCGATTCGGTGCCTTCGGCGCACCTCGGTCAACGACTATTTAATTGGCAGGAAGGAAACCATGTATCAGGTAAAATGTGGAACATCTCTCATTTAGAGCCCACGATTCATCGCAACTTTTGGTCGAGCGACGACCACGACAGATTCCATTCGGGTTTGGACTATTTTCTTCGAGCGATTCCTTTCTTTTTCTCGCCGCAAGAAAAAAAAAGTTTGAAGATGGAAAATCATACGTATAAGAGGGGATAGTCGAAGGCTTGAGCTTGACGGAGGAGGAACCCGAACAGGACGAGGCCGACCCATTGACCTGGGAAGAGAAAAAGAAAAGGCGTGAGAATCCCGATTTCCAACCGACATCTGTTAAAAAACGCGATGAAGCCGATGTGGAAGTGGTACGTTTTTTCGCGATGGTTCCGAGATCTGGAAACGATCGAGGACTTTGAGACCGTGGAGTCTGAGAGACTAACCTCGTTTCCCATGTCATGATTGTCTCGCTTCGCTGATTTCTCCTCGCTTCCTCAAACTATTTCCTTTTGTGCTCCTAGCCGCCGGGGTCCGATGTTCTTAAATCCCCATTGGGTTTCGAGTTCATGACTCGATCATCGGGCTCATTTATGGGTCTCGGGTTTCGAGTTTTCGTGCCGACTCGGCAGATGATTCGAGCGCCCGAAATTCACGGGGAAAAGGTAAGGGAAAACGGTCTCAAGGCCGGAATGCTCAAACTTCCTTCAGTCTTTATTAAAAGATCATTAATCCTTTAATAATAATAATCCATGAACTCCCATGAGGGGAAAAGAGATCTTCGGCTTAAAGGCCCCTTTTTCTTCCCAAAACGAGGTTTCCGCATTCGAACCTCAAAGTGTGTCTGGTTAGTAATATAACCTACATACGTCTAAATGATGGAACGTCCATTCCAATGACATCGTTTCATCTCGTTCATCGAGCAAACTGAAGTTGATGAAAATGAAAAAAATTAACGATTTTTTTATTTTAGCTACCTCTCTTGCGAAACAAAACCGCAAGTTCTTGGTCTCCAACCAACTGGTTCACTTCAACGGGCAATCGTTCGTCTGAGGAATCGAAACAAAGAGAAAGAAGGGCCTCCGGCAGACAATAAAATAGAAAAGGTTTTTTTCTTTTTCTAGAAGCCACGGAGGCCAAAGGTCGCAACGCTCCGATGGCCTCAAGTTCCGACACTTCCTTCTTCCTCGAAGTTCCGTGAATTTTTGCCGTTCGGGTTCGGAGTATTTGTCGCCGTGAAAGAAAAGACGAGGATCACGAGGGATTCGCAAGGAGGTGAAATGTCTTTTTTTTTCACTTCACTGAGTCTCCAACGAGCATAGACCTCGACCACTTTCCCCGGGGGGGAATTTGCTCGGCTTCACTGAGACGTTCGGATACGACCGCTCGAGCGAGACCGTGAAAATTTAAACTTTTTTTTTATCCCTTTTCCGTGTAGGAGACGACTCTAACGATGTAATCTCTCTAATTAGGCTCGGAGACTTCCTCGATCGCAGCTGCCGCTTCGAAAGTGTCGGTTGCATCACGTAAGACGAAAAAGAAGGAATCTGACTTTTACTCCCATCATGGCGTGGCAAGGTCGAAAGACGCCCTTTTCCGTCTCAGGGCTTTCTTTCGTGTCGCCGATTTTCTCTTCGCGGTCTGGAACTTTTGCAACTTCCTCGAAAGGATTTTTTTATCACTCACCGGTTTTCTCGATAGACTTCATTTTCTTTCTTCTTTCGCTGCTCTCCATTTTTCTCTCCTGAAAAAAAGTACCCGAAACCGTATAAACGAACAGAAAGCAAACGAAAGCCCTCCGAAGGCACCGCGAACGAGTCCTTTCGGAGATTTCCTTTCGTTCCGTGGGAGAAACGGTGGTGGAGTCTGGCTTTCGACCCCATTTTGCCTCTCGTTCTCATGACCCACTCGTCATACTTCATCGCCATTGTGGAATTATATCTGCGATGATGCTGTCACTTTTAAACCGTTGGCTTTCATCGCTTGTTAGCGTTGGCTTTATCTTCAGTTTTAAATATTCAGCAATACCGAATGACGCAGCAGAGAGGAATGCATTTTTGTTTTCTCGAAAATATCATGACTTCTATCTTTAGTAGTCTACCTTCAGTAGTCTACCTTCAGTAGTCTACCTGCAGCAGTCTACCTGCAGCAGTCTACCTGCAGCAGTCTACCTGCAGCAGTCTACCTGCAGCAGTCTACCTTCAGTAGTCTACCTGCAGCAGTTTACCTACAGTAGTCTACCTACAGTAGTCTACCTACAGCAGTCTACCTGCAGCAGTCTACCTTCAGCAGTCTACCTGCAACAGTCTACCTTCAGTAGTCTACCTGCAACAGTCTACCTTCAGTAGTCTACCTGCAGCAGTCTATCTTCGGTGGTTATGTTCAACGCTAAAATAATTGTTCAGCCCTTATCGAAGAAAATATGATGTAGAATATTTTCTTCCAAGCAGAAATTGCAGTGGAATCGGTATCACGTACAAGTTTTAAGAAAAATTATTCGCTATATAGAAGTAACGTTGACACTATATCGACGATGTGATGTAAAACTAGGTTCTAAAACGACCACTAGATACTAGAGGACACCCGTCATCGTCGATACTGGAGGAGGGTCTCACCTGTTACATGTTGTAAAGGAGATGAAGACGTGCGAGTCGAGAGTAGGCTTAGTTGGGAACTAAGTGGGCTTTCTCTTCGCGGACTCCGGCTGAGTCTCTCGGAGTCAGATTTGCTCCACTGAGGATCTCCTACTTCCACGCCCTCTGGGAAAGCACGGGGGAAGCCACTTTAGATTTGCTGTCTGCCTCGAGTGTGTAGTCAGTGCAGCGGAAACCATGCCGACGCTCCACTTCTCCAATTCCCCTCTTACCATTATCGTCATCATCATCTTCGTCTCCTCGTCTCCGTTTCATTTCTCTGCTCCATTGCGCAATCTCCCTCTCGCGTACGAGTACTTCCGGGAGGTACTTTCGCCCTCCTGACCGCTGCTTCGACTTAACGAGATCGTATTTTGTTTGCCCTCTCGTGCTCTATGAGGTCCCACGAATTTGTCTGGGTCGATTACGCTCGATCGAAGAGACAACTGCAAACCAAGCATTTTATTTCCATTCCATTTCACTTTACTTCAATTAGTCATTTACTATCGGTAGCTTGCTTTCTTTCCTTGAATATCTGAATAGTTTTCACTGGGACTGTACTTTCCTTTCGATTTCCCCCCCCCATTCATTTCTTTATTTTGCTCTCCCGATATATTCGACGATTCCTGGAAAGCTACGACTCGTCATAGTACGTTGGAGAGAAATGTAGAAGGAGGAATACATTTGAGATAAATCGCGTCCATTCATGGCCGACTGATTCGTCTCACACTACGGAGTGTGAATTCACCCGGAATCACTCGACCAATAAGCCATTTCATTACCAGCTCACTGCCGTGCGGCCGATTTTCACCGAAAAGTGTTTGCCACGTGAAAACGATCGCAAAGGAGTCTCCATTGCGGCCGACGCCGATTGAAAGCTCGAAAACGGCAGGGCGCGTGGACTCGAATGTTACGAATATAATTTTCTCATCGTCATCGAAAGAGAGACGTGCTCGAAGCTGACCCACATTAGTATTCATTTGCCATTCGAGTGGACACGCGGAAGATTAATGAAAGACCGACCTGATAACAGATCAGGTAAAATCCATGTCGACTAAATGCATTTTATGCTCTCGAGATGTTTTCGATCGATGAGACGCAGGTGCGTTTTGCGAGTGCCTGCAGCCTCGCATTTGGCTTTTTGCCAGGGAATCATCGAGGAGATCCACTTGACCCGTTCTACTAACTTCCGATATGTGGGATGTAACGTCTTCCATCCGTCATTCTCCTTCATTGTTGAGGAGATTGACTGGCGAGGAGGACGATAATGCACTTCGGTCCCGACGGGAGGGTGACGCAATGGCGGTGCAGCAGCGCCTTCGACGGCACCGAGGTTCATCGCGCCCAACTTTCGATGTTACGAGCTTTCGACAGAAGCGTAAAAATGGACCGACTTCGCATCACGGTGGATTCCATCGTGCGTGAGGGGAAATCGATCCTTGGCTTAGTCATCCTTGACTCGAACCTCGATTCTCTTTCTTGCCATCTGGCACGATTGTGTCTTGTAGTTAGAGGGCGGTTTCATCACCCGAAACGTATTAAATACGACTAAAAATATGACCAAAAATTCATAAAATATGAGCGAATGTTTCGATCATAGCGAACCAAGGCAATAAATCACAAGAATTGGGGTGGAAAGTATGTAAGAGCTAACTTGTGAAAGGGAAAGGGGGGGGAAGGGTTTGGCTGCCAGAAAATCGCATTCATGCGGTCGCAACTATTTCCTTGGTAAATATGATCAAGTATCGCCAAGTAAATATAACCGGAATATGATCTAACATGACCTAATGACATGGACTCATTCTACTCTCACTGATGCCAGTAATCCATTCGACATACTTGATGCAGGTGCAAGGAACCAGAAGAAATGCGACAGCCAAGGAATTTACCCTTTACTTGCAGGAAAAACCGCGGTGCAGAATGAACCTTTGGAGTACTTGCGAATACATATTTTCTCCCTTTCAACTTACTTCGATGCTAATGCATAAACTTCAAGATGGGCATCCAGCTCCCGAATCGACCAGATTTCATTCGTTCCGGTCTACCGGATATATGTACTTTTTTTGTGATCTTTTGAGCCAAAACATCCAGACCGATACGGAGCAAGTACTGCGAAACCGATCTCGACAGTTGAAGTACCGCTGGACTCGTCTCGACGTTGGGGTGTGGCTCATGAGGGTCTGGAGTACCGATCCGTCTCTAAAAGTGTCCAAAAGACTACAAATCCCAAGCGCCCGGATCAAACTAGAGCAAAAACTATTGGACCGATTAAAAAAAAAAGGGAAAACCGTTGGAAGCGTACTCTGCGGGTGAGCCTTTCAGTGATCTCACGGTCTCAGATTGAACTCTTGACCTTTGCAGTGAGGCGTGGGCTCGTCCATCAGGCGCTTCAAAATTTCCACTTCCTAGAAAACCGCTGTCTATGGACTGGGTATGGAAAGTTGACACGATTTGCCAGGAAGAATGGGAAGCTAAACCCCTTGTCGAGGATCGTGTGAGATCAGGTCCGTGAAAGCAAGAAGACTTCGTGCTCGAATGACGACGACATTCACTGAGCACAAGATGGGCCATAAATCTGCATATCTTATGAAAGCTTTCTCTATCTGTATGCGCAACAGAAGCGAAGTAAAATAATAAGGAAGAGGATACTGTAGGTCGGCGTTTCTTTGGTTGCAAGTGTTGGATTTTTCAACGGGACTCCACACCGAGGCGCAAGGCTCCACGCTCAAAATCCTGATTCGCAGATGATTTAGCAGAAATTGCCAAGAAACATGAATGACCTCCGTGCAACCCTGACTGTAATACAATAACTGTTTGTGGAGTGTGCAAGAAGTGAAAGTCCGAAAACGATATCCAACGACCAGAATCAATCAAGGCTGCTGCTGAATGGGGAATGGAACAATGTCCCATCCGATTCCGAAAAGTGAACTCAAACTCAGATCGTCGAGAAAAGGGGGACGCATCGAAAACGTTCTGCGAATAGTTACAGTTCATCTTTGAGTCTCATTGAGACTCGTTTGATTCGATGGGAAGTTATTAGTACAGGAATTGCAAGACTTAAATTTGGTGTAAATATTTGTGCCCCACCCTGTTCATCGTGTCCATGTCCTTCTATTCACAAGGGCTTCTTTTGCTTGCCATGAGTAACCGATTTCATTCCATGTCTTCGCATGAAAAGCAAGAGGCGCACGGAGGTCACTTTGAGTGACGTTGATTGTGTGAAGACGATGAGTACGACTCCAGTCGGACCAGATGGCTGGCCGTGGGGAGACTGCTGGGCGTGAGGGGACTGTTGGCCGTGAGGAGGCTCTCACGGAGAGTCACGATTCCATCTTTCGTGCTTTTGTGCGGGAATTCGCCGCTGTTACGTCTTCAGAATTTTTCGCGCGGTGCCACTTACGACTGCAGAATTTTGGAATGTCTGCTCGGAGTTAAGCCGTTTCACGCACTTTCGATGGAATATAAGGCGAATAAAAGCTTCCATGACAGCCGTTCGCCTGCCATTTTTGGGCTTCTTCGTCGAAATCATCCAAACGTGCCATAACATTACTTCTGGAATTCTTGAAGCCGCACTATCATATCTCACAGTTGTAAGTTGTGACACTTTCTCATCTTCTTAAAATTAAGTAGCGCGCATCCATCATACTTGAATGCAATGAAGAATTTTCGCTCATCCGAATCGATCGACTCCGATATTCGGCACGAAGAATCTTCAGAAAGTAACAAGACGGGTTTTCTTTTACGATCGGACGAAACTCCATTTGGATACTCGAGTTGAGAATGTAGACCATGAGATTGGACGGGCCCATGCCATCGGGTCCGGCCACGAGAAGCCTTTCAGATGCGGTTTTTGGTACCCGGAGTGGCACGGTTGAGCCCTGAAGCCCATCGAGAAACATCGGTCGGCTTCGGGAAAGAACGGAGTCACACGGAAACAAGTTCTGTCGAGGACGGATTCGGTCCCAAATAAGTTTTCTTTTCCGTTCTCTCGGTGCTGCTTCCGTCCCGAAGAATGAAGTTGGAAAACTAGTTGGAGGATTTCGGTCCCAATTCGTCGGTACCGGTGCCGTTGCTCGTCCAACGGTCGAGTGGTGATGTTTCACGATTATGCGAGGATTCTTCATGATCCTGGCTTCCTATGTCTAAAAATCGTCAAATATTATACAGCGAGCCAAGCCAAGAAATCCTATAACGGGGGGGGGGGATTTTCCGCGGGAAAATTGCAGACATGAGTTCATAAAAGCTTCTTGGGAAAAAAATATGGCCAAATAACAGCAAATATGACCAAAATAAGACCTCACGTATGAAATAGGACCTAATATGACGAAATGGGCCCATTCCGCTTCCGCTGATGCCAGGAATTCTTCCAGCATTCGTGAATGCATGTGCAGGGAAGGAGAAAAAAACGTGACTTAGCCTAGAAATCCGCCCTTTAGTGATGAAGCAACCTTTGCACTAGGGCGTGAAAGTCTCTGCTACTATCGATCGGTACTTTCTACGGGAATTGGTTTTTTGCCGAGTTGGACTGCATGGAGCCAGCTTTCACCGTCATGAAAAATATATGGGAGTTGTCTTGAAGTATAACATTTCTTGAAATTCGCGTCACATTCTCTTCCGAGCCGACTCACGGAATTTATTTCACTCTCTGTCAACAGTGGTTAATGCCTGCGAAGAAAGAGAAAAAGGGGGAAAAAGGAGGAAAAGAAGAAAAAGGAGCCGGATTTGTGTTGGGTCTCTCGATGGAAACTCAGCAGGGAGTTAAGAGGATTTGAGATGTCAGCTCTGAAGAAAGTGCAACACGAGTCTCGAGAACGGTATGTCGAAGCCGAATTGATTGCATCCTTACCTGGAACGTCCGGGTCCCGGCGAAGTGCACTTTTTCAACTCGATCCCCTTGGGGCAACGCATTTCTCCCGTCGAAGCATCCATGCATCATTTGCGTCTGGCACATTTCCCGACGTGCGTGGAGGCTTCTTCGTCACGGCTGCATTCAGATCCGTATTGGCACGGAATCTCTGTCCTTTCGACTTGCTCTTCGGTTTTTGACAGAAGAAAAAGTCTCCAGTTAGGTCAGAGGAACGAGTGGGATGTAGTGGGGGTTCAGCTGCAGCTAAAGCACTCTTTTTTTTTTTTTTTTTTTTTTTTTGCAATGCCTTGCATCGTCGTGAAGCAGGAACCGCGTCGCTCGCAAGATCTTTTGCGGTGTTCGGCGTAGCTTTTGTTGCGTTATACATCGCACCTGTAATTGTGAATCCCGGTTCCCCGAAATGTGTGCAGAAACCGATTACATTTAAGGTAATTTCAGGGGTAACCATGTAATTTGCAGGGCAAGTAACGGAACCAGTAAGAGCTATTCAAAGAAAAAGTCAGTGGCACTTAGTGGCGTTACCGTAACGAATCACTTTTCGGTTAAAAATACAACTTTAGGGGAAAGTGACCAGCGCAACATTATTACATTCATCTCTGCCATCATTGATTTCTCTTGCAAAGCTGAAAATCACAGCGGTTCGTGATAAATGATCACTGCCTTACAGCGTTCATTTCACAAAAAGTGTCTGCTGCAGACTTCTCACGCCTGACGTATCGCGAACCACGCACCTCGGCAAACGCGGCAGCGTTGGACTGCGTTCTGGGAATGTCAGCCTTCAGTGTTGAAGATTCAAGTCTATCTTTGCATGAATATAACCAGCAAACAGCAGTGCTTGATGAACATTTAGAGTTTATTATCTGAGCGTTTCTGTGTTGAGAGCTGTACCATACCATAAAACGAACGTTGGCATAACGTTACAAATTTTTCGCTTTTACAAGCTTTTTACAAGCGCTCGAGCAACGTTAACGAAAACATGTGAGAACCGCTACTAAAACTTTCATTTATAATACTTCCAATGCTGTTAACGTTTCGCGTCCAAGAGGGACAACGAGTAAGCCATCTAGCAGTTGTTCAAGGAAGCATTGCTTCGACGCCCAATGCTAGATGACGCCTAAATCACTAAAGCAACAAGTCCATGCTTCATGCTCCTGGAATAAGTCTCATGCGGAACCAAGTCATTTTTCATTCATAACTTAGGGAAGGCACTGGAATTTCTTGATAAAATACCATTTACCATGCCTACAAAATGTACAACTAAAATGGTAATCTAAGCTAAGGAGATTTCGAACGATTGTGGCCCTGATGGAGTCGTCGATGGTTCGACCAGCAAACTCACCTGGAGGCAAGCTAGGACTCGATGAGACTGAAAAGCATCTTATCCGACTCCGGAGACTATTTTTTACTTCTCTGCTGCTGAGAATGAAGGTTAGGATGTGATCATCCGAAACATCTTTTCTTGCATTTCCTGCTCGCGATAAGAACCACAACTAGTATTTTGGTAATGATAATGGCATTGGTCCTGTGAAGGAAGTTCTGGTCTTTCAAGTCACTAAAGAAAAGGCGCAGTACATACTGAAGTGCTTCCAATCAGACCGAGTGAGAACGTTCGTCAGAGTGTCTCAATAAAAAATTTTTACAATATAGGCCCAATGCTCAGATCCCAATCCCAGCTTTAGGAAGGGGGAAATGAATACTCATGTAGCGTTGATAGAATGTGCGGCCAACGTTGAACTCCAACGTTCACCAGAGTGTTACGATAAGCGACGTTACAATATTCACTTGGTGTTATGATGTAACTCTACCCTAACGATGAGAAAGTTCCAATTTGAAGACTGTGAACCACTTATTCATTCATAAGGATTCAGGATTCATAAGTTCACCGGGATAGTTGTTTTTTTCCAAGATGCTTCCGTCACGACGGATGTGACATGCAAGTGTCTTTCAAGAAATACCTTTAAGTCACGCAGGAATAAATCTATTTGACAGAAGCTTCGCATACGAAATATCCAGGAGTGCTTGCATCAGCGTTCGTCGTAAGTTCGCGATTTGGCCTGTAGGAGCAATGCAGTGTCGTCTGTTTCGATACTTTGAAGGAAAACCCTCGTGTTTGAGAACTTTAGTTGAAAGTGCCTTTCGATGAAGTGGCGGAAATTCAGGATTTTCTTGAGAATCCTTAGGATAATATTGCTTGACCTACAACGTCACACTTCGCTAACATTTACAAGGATGTCCCAAAACGGAGGGAAGCACTCAAATTCCTTTCACGATTCATTCTACGGTAAAATAATAATGAGAATAGGAATAAGAATAGCAGCCATGTTATCTCTCTTCCAGACTTGACGGGGGGCCAGCCATTCCTTCTCCTCCGGCAGTGATCCTCTCTTTAGATGATTGACACCTGACGTCAGAAACAATGTTGGAAGCCTAGATTTCTACTGACTGTCTAGCGAGAGACTTTGAATAGCTCGAAGTGGAATTCGTGCATTATTTCTTCCACGCTCTAGATGTTCCTGGATTAAAAAGACCTGATATGGGGAAGGGATGCGTAACGTATCGTAATGAAACACCCCAGTACACCATATCGATTCGAAGGCAATTTGCCAAGAGTCGTTCATGACGAAATGAGCGTATGGTATTTTTAAGCAGGTCAAGATCATCTCCGCCTAGAAACACAAACAAATTGTAAGAGATACGTTTGGACACTAGATGTCATCCTTGGAACTCATGGATCTTGGGAGCCATGCGTGCATGCCATGCCCATGCTATGTGGATGCAGTCCTCCTCGACCTCGGCCACTCGAGCAAATCGTGATGTAATCTTATCCCCCCCTCTCTTCATTTCTAATTGGCTCTTGGATGTACCCACTACGAGCTGGTCTGGTTATGGTTTATACTCAGCAGATCAAAAGTCTTGTTGTAGCTTCGGCTAAACTAAGCGCAGCATTACGAAAATCTTGCTAGCCTATCAAGGATATATATTGACACCCAACCAGAGCCTAGGCTTAGGCCTTGTTATTGAATTGCCACCTATTTATCGAGCCAGTCCTGAAGGGCTAGCTCGATATATAGGTAGTACAAGGATTAGTCAAAGCAGGTCTGATGTCAGGCCCCAAAGCAGAGAAAAACTGGTCAGTTGTAAATTATATGGATTGAATGGATTAAATTAGAAATTGTATTATACCCAGGCTAATGTAGCATTTGAATCTATACCTATTCTAAGATAGGGTGACCAGATTGTTTTCAAGAAAAACTGGGTCATTTTCAAGGAAATGCTAGAATGTTCGCCCCTGCAGAGAAAAAAAAAAAAAAAGGAACAACCAGATGTAAAGGAAAATTCAAACTGGGACATAACCTGAAAAACTAGAACATCTGGCCACCCTATTCTAAGACTTAACAGCCTTAAGGAGAGTTCAAATTGATGGAAGTCATAATATGTCATGAAATGCATCGCACTAGATTGAAATCAAGATGAACTTAAAGCTTGTTTAAAAATAAAAAAAGACTATACAAGTGAGATTGGGAAGTATGGAACATAGAATACTATTTTCAGCAGTTCATGTTTGTTGGCATTCTTGAAGAATTCCATATGTTTGCTTGGTGGAGGAAATATGGTGGCTGCTTTTTGCAGTCCTTGCAGCAAGCACAAGTCAACAAGAAGTTTGTTTCAGTCAATATTCAATCATGATTCAACTTACAGCTCATCGCCAAGCTATCAAGATCAAAGAACCCTTCCAGACCACAAGTTGCTCATGAAGATTGGAACCAAAATTGTATCACCTTTCCTCCCAGGTGTGCACATGGGATTATGAAAGGAAGGGTCATTGAACTATTGAAAAGACAAGAAATAGGTTTTTTTTTCACATTCTTGCATCAGATCAAGTGACATCACATCTTGAGCTGTTGGGAGCCAGAACATTCTTCACCAAACTCTTAGCATTTACTTGGCTGCATAACATTTTTCTTTATTGAGTGAAACTGAAATAATCCTGACTTCCCAGCATTCTTTTTAGCTGAAAGATAAGAACCTAGGAGAGTTAGCTACCATAATATATATATCTAAATAAGAATTCTGCTAATTTATCACTTGAAAAGTGTCCTTCATGCATAATTGCTGTTTCAGTTGAGTTTGACCCCTTCTCAGTTGATTCCACCACTTATGCATGGGGAGGAGGCATCTTAGCCTCTACCCATGTAAATGTTTGGAGCATAAGCAGTGAGTGATGTATTGAAAACCTTGAGGGAAGGGCTCAGAAACCATTCCTCTGTAAACTGTTGACACTTCTCATCCCATCATCCTCTAATATTATGTGGTCAGTTCAGAAACTATTAGACTGATGAAGCATAAGGAGATAATGAGGGTGCACCCTGTGGCACTCCTCCAAGCTGCTAGTATAAAGCTAGTGCAAAGCAGAGAAAGGATGAAAGTATTTCCATTCATATGGTAGTTGTGGCTTCAAAAAGTGGTCTTCCTTGGACTATTTCAGAAATTTGTAAGGCATTCTATGCAGGAATACCAACAAGCATCATGGTTTTTGGATGAAAAGAATTGTAATCCACTCTCTAAAATAAAAAAAATCAGCAATAATGCTGCTGTACTCTTAAGAAACCAATCTCAACATACAACAGATGGTAATGTAAAAGTTCTTCTTACTATGAACTATGCAATGAATATTAGAGTTAATGGTAATAATTAGCAATGAGATTAAAAGCAGATATCCAGGCACTACCCTGGCATAGATATGAAATTTCCTCTTGGGATCAACCATAATTTGATGGGCCATGAAGCATACATGGAAACCAGCAAAATGTGCACCTTAAAACAAAATGCCACAAAAACATGAGAAAAGTGTGATACCCGAAGGGATTTCTGATAAGAGGAGTGATGAAAGAGAGAAGCCTAGCATGATGCATGGAATTTTTATCCTTTTTTTGTTGATTTCCTGGAAGGGCCAAAATCTCCTTGAGATATAAGATGTCAGCATTTCACTAGGTTTGCAAATTGCAGGTCCCCTTTGGTTAAGATTAGGCTTCTTCTGCCAATATGAACATTAATCCATTATGTCCTAATTTCACACTACCTTGGGATAGAATAGGAAGAGAATAGGTGATGGTGGAAAGACAGGTGTCGAGGTTGGGGTCACGTTGCCCAGAACTCCATTTGCTCCCTTGTAGGCCATTGAGTCTCACTCAGGGAAAATGTGCAAGAAATATGGAACTGCTCTTTATATGTATGTATTCAGTTTCAATGAAGCTAGAGATATATTAGGGACAGCTCCATGCAGTAGACTAGCAGTCACCAATTATATCATTTTTCTAACTTATCATACTTATATAAGTCTACCTTGAGTGCATTAAAGTTGAATGAAGAATGTTAGACTTGACTCTGGAACAGCATGAAAATAGATTTATCATTAAGCTACCTAAGACTAACAAAATTTATGAATATTTGCCTGTCTTCAGGACAATTATGCCCAACTTTTCATAGGATTGAATCATGGCCCCTGTGCTATCCAAGTTTTCAAGTGATCCAGCAATTTTTGGAGTCAAGAGACTCTATTGGACCAGGAGCCTGGCTTCAGCTGCAGTGGCACTCTATGTATACAAAATTGGCATTCCTGTTGTGAAGCGAGTCATCTGGAAGGATGAATCGCAGCTGAAACCAGGCAGAAGGGATTTTTTGTCCAAAGATTATCAAGATGATGCCACCAGAGCCCAAGTTCATGAGGTTAAGAAATGCGATGACGGAAGTGAGGTGAATGAAGAAACGAAGCAAGACTACAATGATGTGCATCAATGTGCTGAGCCATCGCACTTTGACTCAATGAGGACTGATGGAACTACCAAGCACAGATATGGTGTGGATAAAGTCTTCATCAAGCAGCTGTTGTTCCTCCTCAAGATCATGATACCCAGTGTCTGGTCTCCTGAAGCAGGCCTCTTGTTTTTGCACACCTTGACCCTGATAGCAAGGTCTTTCCTTTCAATATATGTGGCCAATGTGGAAGGCCGGGTAGTGCAGTTCATTGTAAGAAAGGATATTCGCAATTTTTTGTTGATGCTGCTCCAGTTCATAGGTGTTGCTTTGCCAGCCACATTTGTGAATTCAACTATTCGTTTTCTTGAAAGTCGCTTGACATTGGCATTTCAATCCCGCTTGGTCATGTACACATACAACTTATACTTCAAGAATCAAACTTACTATCGTGTGTCTAACCTGGACTCCAGATTAGAGAATGCTGATCACTGCTTGACAGAAGACATATCTGAATTTTGTGGAAGTGTGGCTCATCTCTACTCACACATCACAAAGCCTCTTCTTGACTGTACAATCATCACATGGACTCTAGCTCAGATGACTTGGGGGATTGGTGGCAGTGCCTTGCCAGGTACAGAAAATACAGTTCAGCTTGTATGTTCAGTTGGGTTAGTGTTGAATCAAATCAGAGATTATGTAGTATGATTTGTCTTTATTTTATAGGATGGGTGATATCAACAGTGGTGATTGGACTCACAGGGCAGATCCTCCGTTTCATATCTCCCAATTTTGGGAAATTAATTGCAGAGAACTCTGCTCTGAAGGCATATCTTCGTTATATTCATTCCCGCATCATTGCCAATGCAGAAGAAATTGCCTTCTACCAAGGGCATGAGGTTAGGTTCTATATTATTTATGCTGTAACAGCAATTTTAAATAAGAATTGGATTGCAGATGACAATAGCTTACCTCTGTTATGAATCTGAATGATCTGAATCTGGAATGAATGAATGATCTGGAAAAAATTTCACCATGAATGGTTGTCGGAAAAATATGTACTTTTTATGGAGAAATCTAGACTCTAGGAATTTGCAATTTAGATCTTAACCTCTTAGGGTTTGCCTTGGTGACAAGAAAGTTGCCTTATGTTGACCTAGATGACCAACAACAAGATTGATGATTGTGAAGATGCCATTAAATGGGAACTGGCTGGTTGATTTGAAGTTTTGGAAGTTCCTTTTCATTATTTATGAAATGATGAAGTAATATCAATTCAAACAGAAATAATCTTGACATGTGAGAAAATCAGAGTGAGAATCAGTTGTGGAATTTCAAGCTTAGCACCATTCTTATTTCCAGAAGGCTTGTTCTTCCATCCTTCTGAGAGCATGACCTCACTTGATTGGTACTCATTTGTGTTTCATCACATGTCCTTTCAGCATCTGTTGTAGTTTTCAAGGAATGTCTTGACCTATTTTCAGAAGTGATTGTTAAAAACCATATTCTCTCTATTAGGCAGAGCATGGCCTCCTGAAGCGAGCATATTTGGCGATGATAAGGCACATGCATCTTATTCATGAAAAGCGTCTCTGGTACATCATGATTGAGCAGTTTCTCATGAAGTATGTATGGGGTGCTGCTGGGCTCATCATGGTGTCCATCCCTCTCCTCACAGCCAGCAAAGATCTCTCTCATGCAAGTAAGAAACATTTCACTAGGATTAGTCATATGTCATTGATAGATTGTATTAAAGTGCCGTAATTCATGAATGTGATCTCATCGTGAATATTGTAGGAGATGAGGGAGTGAGTGAGAGAACAAGGATATTCACAACAGCCAGGAACCTTCTAGTCTCTGGTGCTGATGCAGTTGAGAGGCTTATGTCATCCTATAAGGTGAGATGTTTACATGTTATCATCATCATCAGTCCTTCTCGATCCACTGCAGGATGAAGGCTCCCCAAGAAGCTTCCCTTTTTTCCTGGTCCTTGGCTGTTCGTTTCCACATTGGTCCAGCGAAATTCTTGATTTTGTCAATCCATCTCTTGTTGGGGGCATCGTTTAGGTTTCTTCTTATCCCTTAGTATCCATTTGAGGATTTCTGTCGCCCATCGCTGGTCTGTTCTTCTTGCAGTGTGACCACCCCACTGCCATTTTAGTTTTTTCGTTCTTTCAATGATGTTGCTCACCTTCATCTGTGCTCTGACCCATTCTTTTTCCTGTCTCTTCTTGTGACTCCCAGCATGCACCTCTCCATGCTACATTGAGTTGTCTGTAGTTTCTTTATCATTTTTGCCGTCAGTGAAGGGCTCCTTGGAGACGATTAGTTAGTACTTTTGTAAACACTTTGTATAGGAGAGGTAATAGACTGATGGGTCTGTAATTCTTCAGGCCTTCTCTGTCCCCTTTCTTGTGAAGGAGGATTACGGTAGTTCTGTTCCATGATTCTGGGATTGTCTTTTTGCGTAGGCATGCAGTGAAGAGCTTTGCAAGTATATTGCTTGTTTCTTCTCCTGTTTCTTTGAGGATGTCTATCATGATTCCATCATCTCCTGGTGATTTGCCATTTCTCATTGATTTGATGGTGTGTGCAACTTCTTTAGGAAGGACATTTGGAACTGGGATGCTACACTATGGCTGTTCCTCTTCATCCTCACAGTTTTTGTCCTGGTGTTTGCTGTATAGGGAGGTGTAAAACTCTTCAACCCTCTTGATGATGATGTCTCTGTTTTTGTCATCATCCCATTTTTTTCATTCAGAGCCATGAATTGGTTCTTGCCAATCATTAAACGCTGTTTGGCTTTCTTGAGGCTTTTGTTTCCTTCAATGGTTTCCTTGATGAGGTCACAGTTAAATTCCCTGTCATCAGTGATGTGCTTTCGCATAGTTTTGCAGAGCTCGATGAACTTGATCTTCGTTTTTGAATCTTGAGCCTTCATTTCCTTGCATTTCTTTATGAGTTCTCGTGTCTCTTCTGTTCTTGTCTTGTTGGAGTTTGACAGTTCTGCCAATGACTTGTGCATACTCCATGATACTCTGCGTGATATTATTGGTTGCCGTTGTTAGGTCGGAGGAATCCATGCAGAGAGATCTTGAAGGGCACTGAACCGATTTTTGAGTTCCAACTGGAATGTCACCTTTTCTTTCTTGAGGTTTGTGATGTTGATTCATTTGTGGGTTTTTTTCATCATCTTTCTTCTCTCCATTTTGAAGTCTAGATACACCTTGCTTCTTACCATCTGGTGATCACTGCTCGTGTTGAAGCTGTTAAGGACGGTACAGTCTTCCATTATATACTTCTTGTTGGTGAGGATGTAGTCAATCTCACTGGCGTTTCCTTTCGGGCTTCTCCAGGTCCATTTCCTGTTATGTCTCTTCTGGAAGAACAAGTTCATGATAAATAGATTTGTATTTTAGGCGAACTCAACCATCCTGTCTCCTCTTTCATCTCTAGTGCCATGTCCAAATTTACCAACAGACATCTTGACATGACATGTTTACATGTATTATTTATTATATTGTGAATGATGTGTTTTTGTATTGCTTACTACCCTTATGATTTCAGTCATTCTTAAATTTTTTCATTTGCTATTTTAGCTAGGTGCCTATTTGTGGTCAACTCAGATTTTCTACCATTCTAAAAACCCATGCTAAGAATTAATATACTTGACTTTGGCTGATAAATGTGTGCAAAGTATTCAGCAGTCTAGGATATGAATATCTGATGCATGTTGTTAGGATGGCAGAAGATGCAAACTCCTCCCCTCTACCCAATATTCCTTTATTTCCCCTGTCCCTCTGCCCTTTAAGAATGCTGCTATTTTTATGATTACTTGAGAAATTTGCTCAATTTTTTGTTCCCTGTTTCCTTTTGAACAAGATAAAAATATCTGTTTTACATAATAGGAGATCACAGAGCTGGCTGGTTATACAGCACGTGTGACAACAATGATCCGTGTCTTCCGTGACATGAGCCTAGAGAAATATGAGAGACCATCAGCCATCTCTCCTCGAAGCCACAAAGCTGCCATCGACATTGGACTTACCATCATCAATGGTACTCCTCGTATTGAAGGTGGGAGAACTTATAACCAGTTTTTGTTCTCATATGAGGGAAAGTCAGTAAGTAAAGCTTATTTATTTTGTGCACAACTTGAGCACTCAATACAGACATTGTGATGGATCCTTTGCCTTGTTGGCCTTGTACTGAGGAAACTCAATAGTTTGAATTCTGATATTTTGAAATATTACCTCCAAGTTCTTAGTTTGGTCTTGGTAGAATTGTATATGAGATGATATGAAATATTATATTTTATGAAATATAAAATATTCAAACTCACTTTCTTCAAAATCCCTTTTTTTTATCTTAAGTCAAATTTTCATATATATATATATAGACGATTGTGACTGACTGACTGATGCTAATTCTAACCATGTTCTAGAGAAGTTAGAAATCTGAAACTTGGTGCACATGTACCTTTTGGGGTGCAGAGTTCAGAAAAAAATCAGACTTTGGAGGTATATGCCCTGGGGGCACCCAATATGGGGGGAGATGTTTTCAATGATATATATTTGCTTCAGTCAAACAGAGAGACATGGAAAACTGAAACGTGACATGGACGTACCTACTGAGACTCTGAGTTCAGGAAAAATGTCAAGTCTTGGATACATGCCCTGGGGGCATATTTTTTTTGAAAAGGTACTTTTTCCAGAAACTTTTCTGATTCAATGAAGGAGAGAATTAAAGAAAGTTTATGCTTGGAGCAGAAGTACTTATTTGATTACTAGGGATGCACCGATCCAGGATTAGCTGATATTGATACTGATACCGATCTCAGTGTCATGGTGTTGACTGATACTGATACCGATACCAATCCAGATAAGTCCCAGTGGCTGTCAGAAATGAAACCACAATACAGCACGAGACCTTAGTAGGCCTTATGCTACCTTTGACATAGAAGGGAAGAAGTAAAAAATCCTCAGACACTAATGACCCAGCATTCGAAGTTCCTGTCATTTATTTAGTTTTGGAGACATTTATGTCAGCAATATGTTTGCTTCTTGAGTATAGGCCAAAACTTTGACCACCATTCACCAGGCCCACCAAGAATACGTCGGACGTAAGTACTATGTACAAAGGACGATCAGTGCGAAGAGGAGTACAGGTAAGAACTACATATAATGTCCTTAAGGGATTAAGGAGTTAATGCAACTACTGTACAACCGGGATCGGTGCTCAAGGGGAAAGCTGAAGGTGGGATGGACATGAGCACAATGTGTGTCTGCACCAACCAGTCAGTGTAGGAAGGCAAGAGATGGGACGGAAGGGGGGAAAGTGAAGGAATGAATGTGCACATGAATGATGCTGGCCCATTCCATTCGTACAATGCCCTTCTCAAATCTCTCGCATTCCAGTTTAACCATGCTCAAGCTCATTGTCCATCAGTTGGAGATTAAAAAAGAACCATGACGGACATAAGGAGCCAAATCCTATTACAAGTGTGGTTTTTTTCATGAGACGTTCCAAAAAATTACACGCTGCGCATTAAGCACAGCGTGTGGCGAGGAAGAATCAGATCAGATTGGCTATTAAGGTATCAGCCGATACCGATCCTGGCCAATCCACTTGGTATCAGTCGATACCAATACTTTGGATCGGTATCGGTGCATCCCCATTGATTACTGAGTATATGTCCTACTTTTCAAATATATATATATATATTATTATTTTTTGCTTGAAGTTCAACATGGGGACTGTAAAGAATTAAAATTACCTTTTAACCATGGTTCTTCTGGTCTCATTGATTACCTGAATGGGTAAAAAGAAAGGCATGTGGTGCCATGTATGCAAGGGGAACATATATTTTTGCTTTCCTCCCTTTTTTTTTCTGATGCTTGTGGAAAGGATTAGCCCTTGGACATAGTATATATCCCACAAGTTATTCCATTCCATCCCTGACTTTAGTCAATAAAAATGCAATCACTGAGTGGAAAACATAATTTAAAATGCGATAAACATCCTTAACAGACATATGACTCAACTCTTAAAAGAAAACATTTTGATATGTGCCTCAGTATTGCCAACAAAAGGTCCATCCCTGGCACTTGACAGTTTACTAACTGTTGATTTTATTGACTCTGAACCGTCCAGAAGTTAAAACTGGGTCTTCAGTGATAAAAAGATAATAATGAGGCATGTTCTGCCTGTTCATCACTATCTTGGTACCTTTTCTGCCTGCATCTGTTTCAGTGAATAAAAGTGAGATACCAGACAGTTGCTCAATAAATTAAATTATATAAAATCAATTTAATTTTTATGTATAATAATTATATGATGGCAGAAAATGCTTTTGTCCATTTTCCTTGTCTCTGCAAAAAGACTTTTGAAAAACTCATGAGAATCTGAAGATAGCATTTTAAAATGTCTAGATCACTGAATATGCAGATGTCAATGTCATCCTATCACTTGAATATCATCAATCATTGCCATTCTTTGCACACAACATTTCATGTGGAATTTATGACTTAAGAACATGTAGTGATGCAAGTTGAAGCCTCACCACTAGTCAAGATTGGCAAACACAGCCTGTCTATGAAAATAGGAGCAGGACTTCACTGGCCACAATATGTTGGCACACTGCCAAGTGCACATAACAAGTGCTTGCTAGGGAGGGCTTTCTCTGTCAATGCAAGTTTTCTAACTGGATGGTTAAAAAATTCTTGTATCTATGGATTCTTATGGCTAAAATTCAATTATTTTTCAGAGAAATAAGAACAATGAATGTTTAGCAGAAAAATTTTTTTTTTAATGCACAAGGCAGTAGTGAATGCTTTGAAATTGCACTTTGGGTACTTCTCTACATTAATACTGTATCTGCATGTGCACATGCCTGTATTAATACTTAAGTTTGCCTTATAAATGGAATTTTTTATTTAGGCTTGGTGGAGAACAGTCCAGACAACACAATCGTGTTAGAGGGAGTGCCCGTTGTGACCCCAAACTGTGATGTGGTTGTCCCAAGTCTGACAATCACTGTCTCTCCCTTGATGCATCTATTAATTTCTGGACCCAATGGCTGTGGGAAGAGCTCCCTCTTCCGCATCATCTCTGGCCTTTGGCCTGCTTATAAGGGACACCTGCGTCGCCCACCTCCGTCATCACTCTTTTATATTCCACAGAGGTGAGTTCTGCAAGTTCATTAATCATACAAGAATTTCCTTGCAATTTTCTTAAAACTTAGTTTCAACTAAGTGTTATGGTAGGTTACTGGATCTTGTCAAAAAGTGTGACCTCATGGTTATATCAGCTCTGATGCATTTGTCAAAAAATGAAAAGGTCCACATTGTGTTGGAAAGCTTAGGAATGTCCTCCACATGATGTTTCTACTTTTTGATAGCAAAATTTGTCGGAAAAATTCCTTTAGGGATGTCTTGATCTCTTGTGTTTAGAATCACTGGGGTAACTGCATAACTCTCATATTCATGCTTGACAGGACCAACCATTTCCTCCCCCAGATATTCACACTTTGATATTGAAGCTCGAGCTCCCAGCCTCCAATGGAAATCTCTCCAATCCAAAAGCAAGAGAAGGAAAAAAAATTCCCATTGATTTGCATTTTGAGCCCCAGACCCAAATGGACAGTCAGTAACCATAGGTCTCAAATCCATGCATCTCATTGACAGAGTCTTTGTTGACTCCAATAAAGCAAAGGGTGAACTTCTTGAACTTTGAAGATTCACCATTTGAGAACAAGAAATTTTCAGGAGTTTTGAGTGCTGATATGCACTTACTCCACTTCACTATACATCTTGTCATGTCCTCAGAGTCCTAATGAATTGGGAAAAAGGGGATAGTGCAGATTTATTTTCAGTTTCTTATGGTAAGCAATCTTCCTATACTGTGTATGAGTTTGAGTGTATTTCATCATCAGGCCATACATGTCAATTGGGAGCCTTCGGGACCAGGTGATCTACCCAGATACTAAGGAGGAGATGGAACGAAAGGGGTTCTCAGACTCAGACCTGGAAAAGATGTTAGACCTGGTTCACCTGAGACACCTAGTGAATCGAGAAAGGAGCTGGGATGCCATTCGTGATTGGAAGGATGTTCTCAGTGGGGGTGAGAAACAGCGCATGGGCATGGCACGTATCTTCTACCACAGGTCTCTTTCTGTTTCATCATTTTACTACCACTACTACTCATCTCACAATTTCCCTTGTCTTTTCATGATGATCTCTGTTTCATCATGCATTTGCATTGTAGGCCAGTATATGCATTACTGGATGAGTGCACAAGTGCAGTGAGCATTGATGTGGAGAGTTCCATCTATCAAGCTGCTAAGGACATTGGGATCACCCTTCTCACCATCACCCATCGTCCATCTCTTTGGTCAGTATTCTTTCAGTTTTCCAATATGTTGTTAGCTTCTACAGGATGTATGAAGGGTTTTTTTCACTACAGGAGGTTTCATACACATGTACTCCAATTTGATGGGGAGGGTGGATGGCGCATGGAGCCATTGGACACAAGCACTCGCCTCACTCTGAGGGAGGAGAAGGAGAAGCTTGAGAGCCAGTTAGCCGGCATTCCACAGATGCAGGAGCGTCTCAAGGTGCACTTTTGCTTTACGTTTTCATATAACAATGCCATTCCCATCTCTCCCAATGTGGGGCATGAATTTGCTGTCATGAGTGGACTTGCATTTTTTTTGGGAAAGAATATAATTCAGATTCATGCCCTGTAATGCCCTCAGGACCAATTTGTGAGAACAGAATCAGGGCTGCTTTCTCATCTTTACTTCTAATCACAAACTAGGTTGCTATGTCACTGATGAGTTTAGGGTAAGAAATGCTGAGTAAGATATACTGAATCCAATATGCAGTACTTCTTTGAAACTGTCATGCAGGAGCTGTGCAATGTGTTGGGTGAAGATTCAGTGCTCTTGGGAGTGCGGGAAGAGGTTCCTGTGGATACTTCATCTCCGTCTGAGTCCAACCTTTCTGATTGATATGTTCACCGCTCTGCATCCCAAGTTTATCATTCCTCATGTTGCCAAAGGCTTTCTTCAGTTACCAAACATGAGTTGGGACGACAAAGGGGCATTATTTTATTGGCATTTTTCTCATGGTGATAGTGTCTCATTCTATCCTAGTGTGTATCTAGTCATGGTTATATTATTATAACTATACTTTTCAAAATTGTGATAGGTATATGGATGCTATGCCAGTCACACATACAGGTTGCATTGTTTGTGATGATGCAGTGATAAACAAAGAATACTTGATTGTTCCACTCCACTGCAAAAAAAGTGTCAATTCAATACTGTAATTGAATGCATGAATGGCAGCATTTTGAGATTGGCTATGAAATGTCATTAGTGGTTGACATTTATGAACCCTTTTATGCAGGCTGGCAAAGTATCAGATTTGTTTCCATTAATACTTCCTTCAGACTGACCACATATCATTGAGACACAAGCTGTCTTCAACAGTATTAGAGGTGTCTTGCAATGTAAGGACCACCCCTCAGCATTCAACTTTCCCCCTAAAAAGAAAGGTGGAGATAAGAGAGCATTTAGGTTGGTAGTAAACCTGTCTGTGTGTAACCTTGTTCTGGCTCTTCCCTTAAACCATTGAGTTTTCACCTTTGAGCTAAACCATAGTTTTATACCAGAAGTTCTTGCAGTATTCTTGAGCAGGCAATCTAGTGTTACAAGCATGATAGTTGAGGGGGGAGGGAGAGTAAAAGTAATGTTGCACAAGGACCAATGACTTTGAGAGACAACAGACAAACTATGGGACCATGTAGAGAGGACAGAAAGGCTGGGAATATAGGTGATGGGATTACCCCTAGAAGTATGTGTGACTAAGGAATATGTAAGGCTGTATGAGGATGAGGAAAGTGTGTGGTGTTAAGTGCTTGCATGCTCTGCACAGAACCCTGTTATTGCTGAAGTTTGTTGAAATTGGTCTCTACAGGAAGACCAGGTGTTTCCCCTTTGAATCTGATCTGGCATCATCTTGGGCAGAAAAATTCATACAGGATTACGACAGGTTACATTTAGGTATTGTTAAATTCACCCTGGTTTGCTATTAAGGAATGAGGTGTTGATTCCATCTGCTTCTTTTGCTTTACAAAGGTTTTTTTCATGGGTATGCATGGTTTATTCTGTAATCCTTGGACTTTGAAGTGATGAAGATTAATTGCATCACTTGTCTATGCTAAAATCCTTTTAAATCCCCATGAAATACAGAACTCCACTTGCTGCCTTGCTAGAGATGTCTCTCAGAGATATCACTGACGAAGTATGAAATTTTTTATTGGTATGCCACTCTACATTGATAGCAAATTATGCTATTTCTATTCAACACATTGGAGATGATGGCTTTGAAGTGTCTCTTTGGTGTGTGGCCATATTCATTTGGGAATTTATTGCATGAGTTCCAATCTCCTCAAGTTAAAACTCACAACATATAAAATTCTCTCTCATTCCCATTATTTGACTTGGATTGAAGAGAACTGAAGTAATTAAAGCATCAGAATGAAGATAGGGTGATGCCTAAGATTTCAAAACTAAGGGATGCCATTTAGCTGCTGGTGCTGGAGTTACCAAACATTTGAGTAAAAGTGCAGAACTAGCAAAGCAGCAAGAGACTTTAGGCAGCAGTGGTTGGCTGCCATCAGCTCTGAGGTGGTAATTGTTGCCTGCATTGCTTCCACAACTCCCAATTTGATGTTGAAATAAAACAGGCAACCATCGACATGTAATGCTTGGACATACAGTCGTCCCTCGCCACTTCGTGCTTCGACTTTCACGGCTTCACTCTATCGCGGTTTTTTCAAATATATTCATTAAAAAGTTGATAGAGACAGTGAAAATGATACAGCGCGCGCTCGGTTGTCTGAGTCAATTATACACCCCTGTATTACAATTAAAATAAAAATTACTGTACAGTATTTGAAAAAACCGCGATAGAGTGAAGCCGCGAAAGTCGAAGCGCGAAGTGGCGAGGGACGACTGTACTCACAATTCGTAATACTTGTATTTGCCAGGTCACTGTTTCAGAAAGAAAAAGGGAAAGAAGCTTAACCCTGCTCGACAGGAGATGGTTGTGCTGTCGGGATGAAATCTGTCGGGATGAATGCTGTCGGGATGTACAGTGTACTGCTGTTTGATTGACCCTATGATACTCGAAAATAACACCGCTTCCAAATGCAACACGACTTCCACTGTTCCAAATAAACCCAAGTATCCTGCCTATCTGGAGAATGTGCAATAAAATGCTGACCGTTTCAGAGTGTCTCATCATCATCGAGTGTACCGACATTCAATTACGATCCTTTATATTAATTGCAGCATGTTAAATATGGAAGGGGGGGGGGGGACCATTGGCTAGGAGGAATGAGGGCCGGATTCGCAGCAATACTAAAGTTTCAATAAGTGCCCCTGGGCCCCCTATTACCTAGCGATTTACCTGGGGTAAATCGCTAGGTAATAGGGAGTCCAGTAGAACGGACAGGTAGAAGTGGCTGTCGAGATTTCTAGTAAAACGAAAAAGAGTCGAGAGAAAAAGAAGACGAACAGTGATGATCGCAAGACTAAATCTTCTTGAACTTCATCCTCTCCTTCAGCTTTCCCCTTCATGACATCCGCCTTCTCCCCTTTCCAGCTCTGTCACCAGCCGAACTCCCCGACTTTCTCAATTGTCCGAGACACAATGAAGTCATATTAGTAGTTTTTCGCCAAAACACAGTAGTTCTTGGAATTTCTAGACACCCGATGTATGAAAATATGGCAAGAGCGACACCTGTTGAACTATTTTTCACACACCCGGAGAGGAAACATTCGAGCAGGTGACAGACAGATGGTTCCTAAAAGTAGCACAGATTTTTGCCCCTGGTGTACCAAATCCACCATATAAAATGCGCAAGAGTCGGAGATGTTCCTTCAACACTTTTCAGACGTATAGTCTCACAATTTTGTCAAAAAACGATTTCATGTTGTTTTGTTGATGAATTGTACAGGTACAGAACGCAGTAATATCAGTAAGACTGGTATGATCGGAATGCGGGACGTAGATGATCAGCTCGATTGTCTTTTCACCCCTTACCTTTTCCTTGTACAGCATGTTTCTAAGCAAAGAGACGCTTTTTGCGTGCATCTCCAGATTCATATAGATGTTCTTGGTATTTGCAATTACGATTTCACTGGCCAATTAAATTGCAATTACTATTATTTTTGTATTTATCCGAACACGGATCGGATCTGCATTTCTGATTGGGTAATCTGCGTCCCATCAGACTGTAATTCAATTCCATGATCAGTCATCCTCAAAGTAAAATTGTAAACCTATCTCAATTAAACATCAGAAGCAGACTTATGAATTAACAAGCAGGAATTTTATTCCTCAAAAAATTTGTTAATGAGTTATGAATGAAATAATCTTAATTTTTGGTTAAGTATATTCGAAAATCTATTTATTAAGAAAGTCCTCAGTTCCCTACACAAGAGTCGGATGTTTTTTAGCTCCTGTTTCGCAGACGAAAATCCAAGAAAACGACCCAATTATGTAGTAATATCTTAAGACTTTACATTGTGAGGACGTCCTGGTACTTCAGTGAATGTTCGGCCTCCGACGCATTCGTTATTACGGGGCGATGCAAATCCACTGGAATTCGTGTCTGGGGTCACTGCGAGCAACTATCTTACTCGGTGTATTTATCACATTCCACGGCAACGTTTCTCCTTTTACTTTTCAAACCATCAATCTAACCATCTAATGCGTCATTTTTGGGTGGCATGCATACTTTTATCAGCAAGAGAAGCATAATGGGGTTTCTCCCGCCTTGGACACGAAGGACTAGAAACGTGACGTGTCTGAGCCTGACCTCCGACCCCCAGATCGAGTCACGACGTTTCGCCCACAAGATGGGGCAGAGAAGACGAATGAAACCGCGTCCCCCCCCTGGGGAAGTGTCGCATGAAATTTGTCATCTGAGAAACTCTCGATGAAATATCGGGAGATAAACAAGTGAGAGTTGAGAGAAGGGAAGGGAAAAGGAACCGTGGCAGACAGCCTGGCCCCAGCTGCACCGTTTTTCTGCTCCTTCGCTTCCCTAATGACTGAAGAAAATCCGTCCCTGACTTTCCCTTAAACACTAATCTTGTTTCCTGTGAAGGGAGGAAGGAAGGGAGGGGAGGAACGGATATAAATCACACTCTAGGCCTCGTTAGTTTTACCGATTCCTGCTAAAATAGACCGGATTTTATTTTTTTCCCCCACGTCTTGTAACAGTTTCAGAAGCTTCAACCATCCTCAGTGCATATACGAACTCGTACGATTGATTCGACCACCCCAGTCACATTGGGAAGGTAAATTGAATATGATAAAATTGGTATTCATACAGGAGTCAGACCACTGAAACGGTCTCATCTCTAAAAACGGCAATGAACCTATGAGATATCTAGCAGCAAACTGCGATCTTCTTGAGCTCACTCTTCCGCGGGTAGGTGTAGATCAAATCCTATTTGAGAAGAGAGTGGTTGAGTTCCTCGCGTAGCAAGAGGGCATCAACCCACTCATTTATGCCGCAAGAACTTTCATTGCGAGGTTTTTCATTCTCTATTTAGCTCTTCTTTATCATAAATATTTTCAGACAGAAACCTCATTCGCCCATATTTAGCCGTAGAGCGGTTCTGGAATTGCAGCATACCTACTACTATGTCATATTTTATCGCACAATTCCTGCAAGAATTTGTTTAACATACGAGGTACAGCTATCCTTCCATGCATCAGATAGGACGAAATCGAACTTCCCCCTTTCGGTGAGACAGAGTACAAGAACAGAAAAACTTGGCTCTGCTTCTACTGTCTATGGCACCGGGGATAAACAAAACGAAATTTCCCTCCATGTCAACGAGCAAGCCAGAAGAATTTTCGTAATTTCTAACACTGAATTCGCAATGATTTCCCACTAAAGAATCATGAAGCATTTATAATCGATTTCAAATACAAGAAATTTGAGTCAATGTATATTCCTCTAGGTAATATTGGGAGTCCAACTTCTTTCGCCCCTTCAGTCAGTTCATACTCGGCCCATGTCAACATTGCGAAGTGAATAATCCTAATTCGCGCCGTGACCCTTAGAGCCTTCGTGTGGCTGCCGCATGCGCAAGAATTCAGGGCGTCGACTATACATACAATTCCTTCTTTGTTGTTCTTTCCTTCACTTGATTCCCATAATTTTTTAATGTTTACTTTAGTTTACAACCGGTATCTTTCTTGTTCTCCACATATTTTCTTCTTTTGCACTCCTGCTCGTATCCGCCAGTGTACGTGAACATTTCAGCATTTATTTATTTGGATATGTGACTGGATACTTTGAACCAGAAAAAACGAATACTTTCATTTCGAAATTTCATCAGGGAACTATGACTTCATGCTCGGAAACGGAATGGGCTGACTCACCGAGCTCCGAGCTGGCATTTGCTGGTCGAAAGAAGAAGAAGAAGAAGCTGATGAAGGCAATCGAGTTCATGGCCCAGGTAATCACTACCTCACAACCCATCAAACCACACTGAAAAACCAACTTTCATCGTCACCTCTAATAATAGCACTGGACGTTCATTTTTTCTATTTTCCGGCTCCACCTAGACGAGAGGACAGAAATGACAGGGAAAAAGTTGTAAGGGTAATGGCTTGAGGGAGAGGGGGGATGAAAAAAAATGCCTAGGATTATCTCAGCATGATGCTGCACTCGCGATGGATTTCATGCGGCCTGTTGCATTTCCACACGCATGACATCACCGAGTTATGTCGGGTCGACTTCACCTTTTCGTCGTTTGCTGACATGAGTAATTCGGTGGCCACCGTAAAGAAAAAGCAAACATATAATGTCATCTCAGAGATTCCATTGACATGTTTCATTTTGTCTGGTGTTGGTGTTTTTGAGCGAATTTTGAATCAGCCCATGTTCAGCAGCTCTCTATTTCGTTCTCAAGAGCCCCATAAACAACCCTTATCTTCCATTCCTTATCCATTTGCATTTAAGTGACTGATAAAGAATTCCCCCCCCCCCCCTTCCCCTCTCCTTTCCCCCTTTAAGTGAAGAATAGCGCAGCACTTGCCATTTCTGATGACGAAGGACCTCCTGATGCGAACCGGGAAGCACGCGCAGCTCATAAATAAGGCAGAGCTTAACTGTAAACCTATCCGGAATATTTTTCTGCCGACAGACACCACGTGAAGCATCGTGGCTGTCATAATGCTATCAAGAGAATCAAATAAATTTGCCTATCGGCTGCATTTGGGCAGCAGGTTGATTCTCAGGGCATACATTTTTAAGTTCCATGAATAAAAACATTTGTTATAATATTCCAGTATGCGCATCTCGTGAACCCAGAGATAGCTGTCAGCGATACTTTCACGGTACAAATAAGCATGATCCTTCGTCAAAGCTACCGCATTCCGAAGCACACAAAACGACACATGACAAAAACGTGTTCTGTGACAAGAACGACACGGAAAACTTGTTACATTCGACGCAATTCGGGCCGAAGATATGACATATTGCGGATGACCTGCTGACATCGTGAAAATGACAAGAACACCGACGACCCGACAGACGAAGATCCATGGAAGGAACGCACCTCCGTCCCTCATACACCGTCCGAAGTGGGAAAAAAACGAGGGGCTGTTTGGGGGGTGCACATGTTTGTTGGTGGTATGTTGAAGGAAACAGGAGGACCCCCGAGAGCTGGGAGGCTTCTGTCATCGGGTCAACCTCGCTCTCTTTCTTTTTTGGCCTCTTCGCTCCGCCCTCTTTTACACGACGACGACGACGTGGCATTTCCGACACCGTCAAGAACGACTCGGTCACTCATCGTCTTCAAGCACGCTCCTTTCCAAATCGATTGGCCATAATTTCATTACATCTCCCAGTTTTTAACTAATTTTTCCTATCGTCGCCACATCCTTGAATTCCAATCTCATTTTAACCAGTTTTCGATTGCTAGCTGATTCTGATGAGGCATTAACTGAAGAAACACATCAAATATCACTTCAAAGCTAACACAGTATTCGTTGGTCAAGGTCTCTTGGTGGAAAATCGCTTTCTGCCTCTCACTTCTTTAAGATCATGGAATTGCACGATGAAATCTTAGTCATCTTTAGCATAAGTGGATTATAAAAGGCAAAGCGAGAAGAGGAATAAAATTCAAGAGTGATGCATGAATCAAAGTGGCGGACAGAAGGAGTTGACAGAAGGAAAAGAGGGGGAGACCCCCATTCGGAAGCTCCATTAAAGGGGCATAAAACTCGGGAAGTCAACAATAAACGAGTCGGAGGGAGCAAATGATATACGATCTTTTTTCCTCCTCCCGCGGGGTTCCTCTCATTTACAGGCCGTAAACTCGAAAGGATACGTGACTGAGTTTGCAGGGCAGATTGAAAAAAGTAATGGTTCTTGGAAAGATCCTTAACGATCTTAAGTTTCCAAATTGCTAAGCCGGAATTTCACTGGCTTGCAAAGGGATGTCGCTGAGAGTTGTAGATTGAAACATGGTTTTGTGTTACGCCATTTTCGTATTGACTTGGAAGGTGAAATTTGTAATCATGCCATTGCATCGATAATGCATTTGATCTTCAGTACAGGTAGGCACTGGTTTAACTGAATTATGCCATAACATGGAGAGTGCATTGGATCCAGTCAGAGTGTATTGGATACAATACACTCTAAATATACTATGAAGTAAATTTGTGCGGTCTAAGTAAAATGTGACTCTAAGATCGACAGAAGCAGCTGACTGGATTTGATTCTGTTCTATTTCTCTCTAGTTTCTAGTTCTACCACTACTATTTTCTAAAAATAGTTGTGAGTTAGAACAGAAGTTAAGTAACGAAGAGGAACCGCACAGTGCATAACCCAATCCGCAAATTAAAAACCTAATTATCATAAATATTACGAGGCACAATTGTTACTGTATCGGGCGGAACAATACCCTTGTATCATTCCCAACAAACGCCCCATTGTACCTCTCGAGACAATGCTTTTCCAGGTTAGGCCACGATCTATTCTCGATCATGGTCCGGATTGGTCTTGACCGTGCAAAGAGGTAAAAAAAAAAAGAAAAAAAACTTTTGGAGATTCTTCCGTGAAGTGGGACCATCAAGGATCCTGCCTCTAGAGAGGAGAGGGGAAAGTTCGTGACAGACAATATTGGAAAATGCTTCGGATACATCACGAACATCGCTAACCCCCTCCCCGCTCGCTCATCCCTTTCTTCTCTTTCTATACACTCTCTCACCGATATCGATCGATATCACGGGTGACTGTTGCAATGAGTCCACGTACTATCGTGACGAGGAAATTTTTTTTATCACGGTGGAGCGAGTGGGACCAGAAGCATCAGAGTGCTCAGAGAATATAATAATAGTAATGGGCCAAAAGGAATGAGCTCATCTGTAAGGATGAGAAAATGCTTGAAAACTGAACCGGCATACCAGTTCTATGTGAAACGTACGCCTAATGAGCAGGAATACGAAAGGCACTCCACTGGCAAACGGAAAATGACAATCCACGTCGACTAACACGGCCAAGTTGAAGGAAGTCATCACTCTCGAGATTTGCATCGACACGGTGAATTCGTATGAACATTGGAGAGACGTTGACGAGATGAGGGGGGACGGGCGACTGGGGAGTTCCCGCGTAAATCTTCCCCAGCCCCATCCCTCCCTGGATTGAATGGTGGATGCGCATGCGCGAACTCCTTCAACCCCCCTAATCCCCCACCCTCGATGTTGTTTGCGACGCTTCCCACTTTCCTGCATTGCGCTTCAGCGGATGTCATGGAACTTCCATGTGACGCAACCAAGGTATGCACGAACTGTGACCCGATCGGTTCCTTCGAATGTCGACATGGGGAGCTTCCTTAGAAGACATGCCTAACTGAGGTCGCGTCTTCTTCCTCAACTCTTTCAGTGAATTTCGCTGCGCGGAGAGATCTCGTCTCGGTTCCGCTGGGGAAACGACGAGTAGTTTAAGGAAAATTCATAAATTCTCTCCAGATCCACTCGGTTTAATTGGAGGGGGAGGCAAAAAATCTTCCTCAGAAATAGAATGGGCGACCTCTTCGTATGTCTTCTTCGTATATTATCAACACCTGGAAGGCGAGGCAGCCATAGTGGTACGGCACTAGCCATCATAAATAGGCGCTCCAGGCAACCCAAATGAGTTCACTGTAGGCTTTTTCAGGAGCGCTGAGAATCGACAGGGGACGATGAATATTAGCAATGTTCATCGTCCCCTGTCTGAGGAAGCTCAGCGTCTGCCTCGGAGAGAATCGATGCCCAAATAAGACTTTTTGAACACGATTTACAACAAGGACGAGAAAACGGGTCAGTCAGGGAAGGTAAACGAATATCTCGGCCGGCTGATCTTAAAAATAAAGCACCTTCATTTATATCCCATTCTTATCCCTGTATCATTCCTTGCATGAACTCGTGCAAAGAGAAAAAAAGAAGCAGTATATGAATAATTGTACCAAGGCTTTTCTTTTTTCAATTCATTTATTTCTTCGATGTCGCCTACACGGGAATGCACCCTTCACAACAGGCCCGCTTCAAAGACTCCTCCTGAAAAAAAAAAGAGGAAGGCATTTTTATTTTGTACGATAGGGAGTTGTGCATCCCAGGTAAGGGTAGGAAAGGAAAGGGAAGAGAAGAAAATGCTTATACGGGGACAGTCGGCGGGGATGGTGCCGTTGTTATTCCAGAAGCAGGAGCAGAGCCCCGAGTCGTGGTCGTAGCAGACGCCGACGATTGGTAGTTCTGGGTATTTCTCCTTGCAAGCGTTGAAGCAGGCTTCCTCCCATAGATCCTCGTATTCCCACGACCACAAACCACAGTGACATGGCTGCTGCTGACTCTCGACTGCTTTCCAGGAAACGACCGAAGAAAAAAGTCACTAAAGAGACCGTAAGAGTTCAAGACGTCTGCTGCTCGATTTGCGCCTTCCCACAGTATGGGATGTCCGTGAACTCACGCGTTCTAAAGGATGCCAACGATTTCCTGCCCTCACCGTGCGAAAACAGGGATACGGTTCCGTTTCCACTTTCGGAAAGGACCAGAAGAAAGACTCCCTTCTTTTCACTCCCGCTCACTCGCACTTGAATCGTCTCACTTAACCCTTTGAGGAGTGAGTTTTCTTAACCCTTTCAGGAGCGGGTTGTTCTGGAGGTGTGCGAGCGCCTTCAATTCAAAGCCATTCACATAAAGAAGCAGGACGTACCGGTACGTTCATATTCCTGAAAGGATTTCAGGGATCTGCGGAGTATTTACGGAGGCAGACGAGTTCCAGCGTGAAAAATTCCGTCCCGGAGGTTGGGAATCCTCACTTTGTGGCATGAGAAAGACAAAAATTGATAGGATGAATCCTCGACGTGCAGCTATCTCCCTCCGTCACTGCCTACGATCGAATCGCATCGACGAAGACGAGCGAAAAGTTTTTGCGGCACTTCTAACAAGGTTTCACTTACGCGTCCAGAGGTAATAAATTAAACGAAAAACCTCGGACCAGAGTGGTGCTGGCAACGGCTGCCGCTGGCCGCTGAAGCGTCCATGTCCTGGACGCATGAGCCGCGCGATATTCGTCAACCTCGAGGGGGTTTTTTCATAGCACCGATTCGAGTCACTTTTTGTTTCGTTTCGGGGATAAGTCCACGGGCTCTCCGACGAGTGTGCACTGGAAGATACGTGGATGTATTGCTAGGATATGGCCATACTACGACGTGGCACGAGCTCATAGCACGACCGCACGAAACCTAAGCCTGCATTTCTCATTTACATGCAATAGGTAATAATAATACGAGGAGTTCGACCGCGTTTAATACGGTGACGTTCGTTTCCCGTAGATAAGTAGTGAACACCCCCGTGGAAGCTGGGGGTGACGACCTCCCATCGGTGCTAACCCTCCTCTTTCCACCCCCCCCCCTCCCACTTTTGACTCCCTCTCTGACGAGGACACGCGATCATGGGTCGGTCATACTGCGCATTCATGGAATGCTTAAAATCTATCCTTATCTGTGATTTTACCTTTAGCACTCGCCGCTTCGATTCGGATAGCAGGGAAGTTAACAAATTCGCGTGTAGGATTTCCGGAGCGTTTTCAGAGGTAGAGCATACCGTGAGCGGCGAGGACCACCGTGACGAAGAACAGAATCCACTTCATTTTGACGATCGGGTGGACAAGGATGACCGAGAAGGACCGGAAAAAGAATCGCCTTCGAGTACTAGATCCGGTTGGGTACGGAGGACGAACGATCGGATGCAACGACTTGTCTACCTTTGTTTTATTGTGCGTAAACGCTGACAAAAGATACGAAAGGTCGTTTCCCGAGAGAGATATCGTGCGTCGTATAGGAAAAAGGTAATTCTCCCTCACATCCTGATTTACAAGGAGATAATAAGAACTTTATAGGAGGGATTTCCTCCCGCATTATTTAAATCCCTCACCATCGGGACGAGTATCCGACACCCTATTCCAAACTATTTTTTTTTTTCATTCTGACTTTCGTTTCCATCGCAACATCCATAAGTTCCTCGGATACATCTCGTCTCGGTATATGTTGTCGCGGTGATAGGAGCCGTACCAAAAGAGGAAGTACCCACAGTACTCCTTCCTTTTGTAAATGACCAAAGTACTTAAAAGAATGCAAACGATTTCCAGTGAATATGGACGAAACGAAACGGAATGGATAGACTAGCGATCGACGAAAGAGAAGCTTTTTTTCTTGACCAGCGGTTCCCAGACTTCTTTGAATCACGACCCACTTCCTGGTGTAGAGAATTTCGCGACCCACCGGAGTCCAGAAAGAGGTTTTTTCAAAGTAATTATAACGTGAAGAAAACTGATCGACCTTTTCTGCAGGGCATGTTTTATCCTGAGCGGATGCGGATGCTGTGATTTTTTATACAGGGAGAATGTACACGACCCACCTTGATGCCTCTCGCGACCCACAGTTTGGGAACCGCTGTCCTAGACGACCCACTAGATGCATGCAACGTTCACGTGATCGCGTGATATTGTTAATCGTCCCAGTACCAATAGAATACACCTGTCACTTGGCTAAATACAAGGATGAAGTTTTATTTATTATTCTACATAAAACAGAAAATTTATGCTAATAAAATTCAATAAATCCATACGTCTGAGAACAGAATGGATGAAGACAATCACAGCAAGCTGTGCTGAATGAATGCTTTTCTTTTGATAAATCGTCTGTCTTGAATTACATTTTCTTCATCCAACAATGAGTGACTTAGTTCCACAGACCCACAGTTTCAACGCGACAAAATGTCACTTCTGAGAACTACCATAGACTTCATTCGGCGGGCTCAAATGTATAATGCACGGCCCCGTCCTTCGGGTACTGCTTGGGGAGAACTGCCCGGAACGCAGGTCGTTCCTGGAAGTACTGGAAGATGATCCAGCCACCGCAGAAAACGCTAAGGAACATGGCCACCTTCTTCCAACCCGGGATCACCGGTTCCGTGTAGTCGTCGAGGCGGTCTTCTGTGTAGATGTTGAACATGTCCGGGACCGGCTCACCGTAGTCCAACTTCAGGGACGGGTAGTCCCACGAATGGTATGGGTCTCGCGCCTCCATCGCCACCTGACACACAGGCATTCCAAATTATATGAAAATTTAGTAGAATATATTTATACATAAATGGCAATTACAGGCATAATAAATCATTAGTCATAGCAATCTTTTCATGACTTCGCATAAATCTGAACCCAACTTATTCTGTTTGCCTTGCTGCTTCCAGATCAACCTCTACATATTGAAAGAAAAAAAAGCGTAAAGACATTAATATTATCCTTGGAAAGAAGACATGATATAAGACAGAGAAAAGCCAACGACGGAATAATTTTTTGTTGATCTCCTAGATGAAATGATCGCAAGAACTGAGAACATCTGTCCAATCTGGTCAACAATCTGTAAACCATTTGAAGGTAAACTGCCAATTTGTAGCTGATCTTTTACTTTTTGTGCGAACGGATGAGTGTCGGAGCAGCGGCCGGCACTACGCACCAGGTCATGCAAATTTATGTGAGCCCCCACGGTAGTGTGGGAAGGTATGACATTCAAGCCATGATTTTCCATTGCTTCATAAGGGGGTTATTGGCAAATTAAGCCCATCAAGAGATGCCACCTACTTTCTTCTTAATAATTACTCCAAGTCCATTTGACAATAGATTAATGAATTTCCGTTTGGTCGCGATTCCTTCTTGTCTCAGAATCTTCCGAAAATCAAGTGTTTCGGGTTCAAGCTCTGTCAAGAAGACCAATGAATAATGTATCAACAGACAGACGGAGAATATTGGTGAGGCCATAGCTAGGGAAATCTTGGAAGAAAATGAAGTTCAAATTCTACCCCATCTTCCGTATCCCCTGTCCTGGCTCCCAATGACTTTATCCTGTTCCCTAAGGCAAAAAGAGAGGCGAGAGTCCCGAGGACGCTGACTTCACCCAAAGTGGAACCCCTAGCATGGCGCTTAAGCAGTACATGTCAACCATACCAGAGTATACTTAGACAAAACAAAGAATTGGTGCTGGTAGAGGCTATATCGAGAAATCACAAACCCCCAAATCTGTTCCTACATGCTGTATATAAACAAATTTGCATTCAAGAGAAGTGGCCTTAGAAAACATGGTGCAGCATAGATGCATCTGGTAAATCTAAGATGGAGACAAATGTAATATGCCAAACCAGTAAAGTTACAATTTATAAGCCCTGGCAACCTTCAGATCCGAGGCAAGTTGCAGGACTCATGTCTGCTTTGGAGTGCAATCCACAGCCTTCTCAAAGTCAGGCTCTGAAATCAGTCATTGCTTACCATCCAAGACAGGAAGACTGATCTAACATTCGTCATCAGTTTGACTATACCCTAGAAGGCCTACAGGCCCAAAGACTAAAACATCTCATGATGAGACTGGCTTTCAATGAGTACACAAGGCTTTTTCCCGAAGTGTTGCAATCCAAAGCTTTCTTGTGAACGGAATCCTAATCCTTCAAATCCAATTGATTTTCCTGAATACCTACCAATGAACAAGGAAATCGCCCGAGAAAATGAGAGATTTCCAGATCATACCTGAGGGAGCTTGGGATAATCACCAAGGCCAGAACCGTCATTTGGGTAGGGTTCATAGTCCTCTGGCTGGAGGTTATACTTCTTGGCAGCAGCCCTCTTTTCCTCCTCTGTCTTTGGGTAAGGACCAGGCTTCCAGTCCTTGTTCCAATACCCCCTCACACCCACTAGACCCACTGCCCCTAAACGGATATTGGTGGTCGAGGCCCCTACTAGGGCCAGTCTCTTCAGGGCATTCATTCACTTGTAGGAGAGATCCTCTCACTATCTACACCCAGAAATGGGACCAATTAAGGGAAGAGGAATAAAAAAAATAATAGTCCATCAGTTGAGAGCACCCATCTCCAAGTTGCAGGGCAATACAACTGAATGGTTACCACAGACACACCCTGCAGAGGGACTTTGGGGAAGGAATTGAAACATTTGCTCAGGGGGTATGTGCTTGAGATTCCTCATGTGACACTTGCTAATGATTGCAGTAGCATGTACTCGGCTAAGAATTCATGATACAGGCAAAAATGTTGCATAGCACTTTGTAAAATTCTACAGATAATTTTATAGAGCAGATATACTCAATAGACATGCAAAACATGGTAGAACATAAGGAATGAAAACAACTTCATCACAGTTATTCCAAGAATCAATTTCTGAAAGAGTAACTAAATAAATTATCATGTTCAATGAAAATTAAAATCATGAAAAGTTTGGCGGTTTATTTTTGCTCCTTAAATATTTCTTGACAAGATCCTAAACATCTTGAATAGTCTAAATCAAGTGAGTGTTCATGACTTAAACTGTTGCATACCATTAAAGCAAATTAAATAAGCTCTCAATTGGAGCATTTACATTTGATTTTCATTGTGGTCTGGGTTGTATTGCAAGATGAATCCAAAGTGGTCATTTTGGGTAATGTGGAATAGTATTCCAGATTACTCAAAAATATTATTGAAATTAAAGGGCATCATTGTTTTGTACAGCTGGGGGGTGTCTTTCCTTGTAGCACTGTATATCATGGAAAGAGCAGATACTGGCAGGTTTTCAGAAGACCAAGTGGGAGAACAATGGATTAAATGTGAAATTTGCTGGGGGTGGGCACACATTGAGTAAGTGGGTGCAGAGGACAAACTAGTTTATTCGTGCTAATTCTGCACTTTTGCTAATTCGGCAAACTGCCTAACCTCTAATTGACCAGTGAAATTAATAGTGTTCAGAATGTAAATTTGGTCAATATTGGTTGTACCATTCAACTTTCACTTGTTAAGATTTGATGATTCCAGGCATATAGCAGGTATGCCACATAACCAGCTACTCTTGGAAAACAGCTAATTTTGCTCTTTGATGAAAAAACTGTTTGTTTGCAAGAGAAATTTTTATCAGCATATCAACAGTAGAAACACGTTAATACTTCAGACTCCCCCTACAAGTAATTTCATTTTTTCATGAATAAACAAGGAAGATATAGCATCAAAACATTTTAGTATCCCACATTACCTAATCAAGTTTCTATGGAACAGTAGATGGATTAGGACACACTTTCTAAAATATTTCTTTAGAACTATTTGTTTCTAAAGCATTTATATAATTTTTTTGATTGAAATTTTATTTTAACCTATATAATTGCCTGGGGAAATATAATGAGTTCAAACCAGTTGTTCCTACCTTCACTTTCAAAATAAAGATGTGGTTCTGAGATGGGAAATCACATTGTTCCCACAGTAGAGGAAAGATGCTCCCCACTGTCAGAACTAAATATCCTCTTCATCCCCTCAACTCATAAGAATACATAAAAACTGTATTTTGAAATGAAAAAAACCTAGCATGTACTTCACCAATATAACAACACAAGAGAATGTTCATTCCAATAGAATTGATTCTTTGTCTTCCCTATGGAACTTGCTAAGGCTAGTAATGTGCAGTGGCAGGCCTTTTAGCACTTGTGAAGAGGCATCAGTTACCTGGAACAAAATGATAAAATTTCACTTTGGAATCAATTCACCAATAGTCAAAAGGAAGATAATGGAACATGCCTTAATGGCAACATAGTCACCAGGCTTCATTGTTTGGCAGATACTGGTACCATCAACTGGAACTACCATCTGAGGGAAGACAACTCTGGTGTTTCCATCGCTTCGACCTGCCAGGCAATCTATGCTCCTTTTGCTCACCTGGAAAAAAAAAGTGCATGTCAAAGTCCAACTAAGATTTTTCCATCTGTGATAAATGCAACATTTAATAAACCAGCTAATTGTTCAAAAATTATAATTCAACTAATGGTAGGCCATTCAACTGGTTAAATGATATTCAGCACATTTTTCAATTTCCAACCAAGAAAAAGTAAACATGAACTTCTCATTGGAATGACATGAGGGCATTGTAGAAATGAACATATTACCTAGCCAGTTGCATCAAGCTACAGTTTCAGTTTTCTGACACTCATGGGTACAGACAGGGAAAGAAAAATTAGTTAATGGATTTGAGCACCTCCAGTCAAAAAACTAATAAGAATTATTTTTAATATTAGTTTCTACTAGGTGATTGAAACATTCATAATGGTAATCTATATATTAACCCTTCAAGTGCTGAGTTTTGAACTGACCTCCTAAGTGATGAATGTATGGTGTACATGAAAACTGCTTGAAGTGTTAACCAAATTCATGAATCGATTTATACTTGCGCTATAACTTGGTTGTGAGAATTCAGCAACCCTTGAAATCTCTTTCAATGTCTGCAGAAATCTTTAATACAGCATATGAACTGGAATTTATTTACTCAAAACAGTACACAGCAGAAGTACCTCCAGGGTAGGGCAGAAAAAAAAAAGATCAAAGACTTTTAATCTGTTTATCTTTGCTCTCACAGGAGCTGTTTTCCCAAAAATAGCATAGTAAATAGACTGATGTGTTCCAAACAGAATATTGAAATCCCAACAAATTGATAATCCCAAAGGAAAACAATGAGCAACTATTAAAAAAAAAAAATTTGAAAATAGACAGGGGTACTCTAATCCCTTCCAAGTACTGCATTTCATGGCAAAGAGACCAAGGGAAATTGACTCTTCCCTTGGTGAAATCTAAACAAACTTTGAGCAAACTTCCTGTTTTGATACTTTTTGATTTACCTGTCATAGCTTTGATAAGTTTTATTCTTATTAATCTTCAAGAAAAGGTCAGTAAAAAAAAATGAATTTCAATGGAAGGGAGATGTTCAATATAGCCTGGATGATATGGAAGCAGAGCACTCAGGTCTGACCACTTCACTAGCAGCATGAGCTTTTGTCAATTTTCATTATCCAACTTCTTTTTAATCAATGCTTATAGCCGTGCCTTGGAGAAATGAATTTTGAAGAAATTTTGATGATTTATTGAAATCATATGTATCTACCTACACACTGAAAATTTCGTGAAAATCACTCAAGTTGGAGAAGAGAAATATTGCTTAAAAGCAGTTGGTCAGTGAAAATTCTTGCATCTCGCAAGATGAAATCTCCACACTTGTGCAGTATTTCACATATCCAAGAAGAATGTAGCTCTAGAGCTCAAAATGCAAATACTTATGGAGGGCCCAATTTTTTCCCTTTGCTTTTGACTTAGAGATATTTGCTTAGTCAGAAGGATCATATTTCTTATAGAACATGTGAACATGGACAAGAGGAAGAGGTCAGCCATATTACATATGATAAGAGGGGAGGGGGCCATATAATTACCTCAGTACTGCCAAGCCCTGGTGTTAAATATATAACCTACACACCTGGTATAATGTTACAGCATAAACATCTCACCTAATGAAGGTAAGAATCACACATTAATAAAAGCAGTTGGAAACAGCATCAATTTGCATTGCATTTTTCTTTAAGCATGTCACTTATCTTGCAGCCTGGACAGGCACTATCTACAATGCCTCTCACATCACAAAAAATTATTACAGAAACATGAAAATCTTCCACATTTATGAAAATGAAAGTACATTTCTTCTTTGCTGTCAGATTCTGGAACTCATCCTGTATCCTACATTGAAACATGCTGGAATGCTACCATTTCATGTTTAAACCATCCAGTTGATTGTCTTTTACTTAATTTTTTTAATAGTCTGTACAAAAAGAAGTTGAGCTTTCATATAAATTGAGGACTTCCCTGACTAACTTGCTTTGCACCACAACAAATTATTTTCTGTAATATGCACAGCAATGACACTCACATCTTTCAACAGTTATGATAGAGCTGTATCCAGTACCCTAACATGAAAATTAATAGTTTTATGCAGAATAATTCAGAGGTGGATAAACATTCACATCAATGTGAATGTTTACCAACCTCTGGATAATGAGAAGTGCATGCTTCAGATCTTGCTTTGGTTCATTGGCATTATCTCTATTGGTTGTGCAGCTGGGAATGATCTCTTGTCAGGTTTTGTAGAAACAGTCACACAACATGCCTGCAAAACAAATATCATTCCCTCAAAATTGGTAGGTATGAAAGGCTTCCAAAGATGAAACTTTATATTTTCAGTAGACACTTCTACACTATACCTGACATGATGTCACCTATTCTGAGGAAGTTTTTCCTCACATTACAGAATGCAGTATTTAAAACTTAATGAAGAAATGATAAAGGCACCCACCCCTTCAACAAGAACGAGTTGCAAGGACCCAATAAGTTCCTGGTGCAATTCAAGAGCCCCCTGCCGAAACACAGCCACCATCTTCTCCAACCGAGCTTTCTTTACCACCTCAGGCACATCATCTTGCATGCGGTGATATGCCCGTGTCTTCTGCCGCATGCTGAACGGGAACAGGAAGGCTGTGTTGTACCTGACACTTTGTATGAGAGATACTGTGTCCTGGAACTCCTCCTCTGTTTCTCCACAAAATCCACAGATGAAGTCTGAAGAGAGGGCAACACCAGGGAGCAGAGTTCTGACATGGGAGATCAGATCAAGATAGGCCTCACGGCTGTAGCCACGGCGCATACGCTCCAAGACACCTGTGCTCCCACTCTGTGCTGGTATATGCAGGCTCTTGCAAATGTTTGGATATGACCGTATCACATCCAGAACCTGTAATCACAATCTGGATAGTTCAAACACAATTAAAGTAAAATTGAAAAATGAAGGGCTTTCAATGCTAAAACTATTTATCATTTAAGCATAGCACTTAAATACCATCTATTACTGTATTTCTGGTTTATCATTGTGTTTACTAGCAGAGGTACCCAGCATTACATGGGTGAATATTAAATATGTCCCATATTTGAGGGTTTAATATTGTTTTAATGCCTCTTAGGCAAACCTGGCAACAAATTGTTTAAATTGTGCAGCTTTTACTACACAACCAATCGCAAATTTTCAGTAGCAAGCTGTATATCACAACTGAAATTTTTTTAATGAGCCCCCAAAATTTTAACTGCTTGAGGGGTCTATAGTAGTGGGTTGGCCAAATCTGTACCACACACAAACACACACAATCACTCTGAAATATAATAGTATAGATTTGTAATACACATATACATAAATCATACATGTATCATGGCAAGTCTGAAAATAGGGTGAATATGCAATCTTGAAAATTTTCAGGGCAACAATTTATCTTTCTTCCAGGTAGAAGAATAGTAACTGCTACAGCAAGGAGCTCAGACACAACTGTCTGGCACAAAAGTGGGTATTTCCCAATATACATTCTTTTATTTGAAAAACAGGCAGTATCTTATTCTCCTGTAAATTTTCAAAACTGTATATTTGTCGTTTCATCAATTTGCAACAATATTGACATTATTAGGTCAATGTGTTATTTTGTGGGACTCCTGGCAAAGGGATAAGGAATATTTAAAAAGTGGATATTCAGCCAAATTGAGATAATTCAACATATAATAAATTATTCCCAGATGTGAAAGAAGTAACTCATGCATGATTCATAGGTTGGGTACACATCAATCTGGGAGGTGGCAGCAGGCTGAGGTGACAGAAGGCAAGAACAAATAAAGGCAATATGGAGTAATGCTACTTTGATTTGAGAGTCTTTCTATATAGGCACTAAGTCTATGTAAAATAGAGTTCACAAAGTGGGTGGGATGAACATTTTGTCATGAGAGCTAATAATCCCAGGCCAGGAAAATTAAGGCCACCTGTTAATCCTTGTGTTCCTCAATGGTTAAGAAGCCTAGCTGGCCTATAGGCAGATTGGCAGATATAGGAAGATTCCTCCCTTCTGAAGGGAGGAATCTTCAACAACCTGAGGGTGTCCAAGTCATAAAGTCAAGCCAGGATGACAATCATAACACAATTCATAATTTTACCCTTGTCTATGGTCTCAGTGACAGGATGGGATGAAAATTAATTTATTTTGTCAGCAGATGAAAAATCTGACAAGTGACTTGACTACTGTATTCATTTAAACCTCAACTTCATCACAATATGAATTTGGGATTAGATAAGATCAACTTTTACAATAGATGACAACAAACTGACTTCATCAGGGAAGTCTTTGGGATGAGGTGATGTGAAGCGAACACGCAGCTCTGCATCTACCCTTGCCACACGTTCCAGGAGTTCTGCAAATCTGATCCCTCCTCTCTTGGGCTTGTAAAATGCAGAGAACCCATGAGACATCTGCGTTTCTTCTTTTGATCTGGGTTTACTTGTGTCACAGTAGCTGTTCACATTCTGACCTGCCAGTCCAGACCAGATAAATTCAATCAGATCTTTCATGATAAATATCAATTATGTTTACTGTTGTAACAAAGACAGCAGCATTGGTTTTTAAACTTACAGATCACAGAGGAATCAGAGCATTCATGAAAATCAGCATGATAAAATATATTCAAATTTCTATATTTCAACATAAAGCTTCCCTTTCAGTGATGAGAAACCACTGGGCCAATTACCAAGAAGTGTGACCTCCTTGACCCCATCATTGACAAGGCGTTGTACTTCTTCCACAATTGACATGGCAGGACGTGATCTTTCCCTTCCTCGTGTGAATGGGACAATGCAGTAGCTGCACATGTTATCACAACCCCGCATCACAGTCCTATGAAGCAACATTTTAGGGGGAAAAGGAACAAATGAAAAGTTGCCAAGAGCACACAATGTTCATGAATTATAGCAGGAGTTATACAAATTTCCATGTTGATAGGTATTAGGAACAAATTGATTTGGTTAGCAGCAAACAGCATCTAAACAAAGTTTTTTTACTGTTTAAACTTACCTTCATTAAACTTCAATGTGGGCTATTTTTTTGAGCTCTACAGACATCTAGGTGATACCTATCTCAACCTGCACTTTGTCCACCATTTCTGGCATAATTGTTGAAACTGCATCTTTTATCTCTCTCATAAAACATCTAAATTTGTCAGCTTTGTCATGTACACAATGTCATTTAAATACCCCCACAAAAAAATAAAGGAGGGTCATGTGCAGCGACCATGGTGGCCAGGAGATGGACCCCTCTCTGCTTTATTTGTAGCACACTCCCAGTTTCTAAGAACTGCTTATACAACCTTCTAATCATATTGCCATCTAGAGATTGATCTGTGATGTATGAATTTATAACATGAAAGCTTGTCTAAATTTGTGCTCAACAAGAACCACCCATTTCAATTTCACAAACCAAAGAATGCATTGAAATTGAATGCATTTCTCACAGGGCAGCCAAAATTCAATTAGGTGAAGCAAGAAATTTCTCTCTCTCTCTCTCCTCTGCCTCAGTCAAGCATGCACCAAACATAAATATTATAAACTAATAGTACCTTGATACTGTCAGCTGCAAACCCAATCAATTTATTCCAGGTTTTCAACATATAAATGTAAAAAACCCCCTTCAATAATTTATGAACCACTTGTATTGTTAGAGCATTACAGTATGCAGCGAAAAAATGGCTACACTTATGTGCAGATTTATAACTTCATCCAGAAGTGGAACTGGGCCACAAGAATTTTTTCTTAAGTAGAGGTTGGGTGATTCTTTATAAATAGTTCAGAGATTTTGAGATTTGTTTGTATGGATTCCAAAAGAGAGACCATCGTTAATTTGTCTCATGCTGGGAAGACCCCCACCCAGAACATCCACAGGGCTACTGCGTACAAGGTCCTCAACAAATTTAAGGCCACAGGCAGTGTCAAGAGGAAGCCTGGAAGTGGAAGGTCGCATTCAGCAAGGACTCTGGCGATGATCAGAGCAATAAAAGGAAAAATCCAGTGTAACCCCATCCAATCCATGAGGGGGATGGCCAAGGAAACGAACGTGAGAAAGAGGACAGTCAGGAGGATTCTCAAACAGGATTTGGGAGCCAAGTCAAGGGCCAGGGGTAAGAGGCAGCTCTTAAATGAGACCTCCAAGGCTAAGAGAGTAGCAAGAAGCCAGAAGCTCCTCCAGATCTTTAAAAAGAGAAAGCCAGCGATTTTCTTCACGGATGAGAAGCTCTTTTGCATCGACTGTGCCTCCAACAGCCGCAATGACCGCTACATCAGCAATCAGAGGCCTGAGGATGTCCCTGAGCACATCAGGTTCACCTTCAAGACCAAGCATCTGGCCTCTGTGATGGTCTTTGGGCTTGTGGCCTCAGATGGTAAGAAAATGCCCCTGGTCTTCATTGAACAGGGCCTCAAGGTCGACACTAAAGTGTACATTGACATCCTGGAAAAGTCTGTCAAACCTTGAATCAAGTCCAACTACCCTCCAGACACCAATCCACTATGAAGGATTCCAGGGTATACCATAAGATAAGACCCTCAACAGATAATGATTGCTGGCACCAGTATCTAATAATTTGCATCTAATCAGCATAAAAAGTGCTCCAAGTCTTGCTTCTTTTGCTATTGAGTATTAGGTGCAAAAATTGTTTGTTCTGTATCAGCTATTGATCACAAGCTCCATGTGCATCAAATTACAGTCACTACCATACCAACTGCAATGCTCATCAAGGTTATGATCATCACATAATCATCATCTTGGGTTGAAGTCAATGGTAATCAGCCATAAATGAAGTACATTTAATGGTGCATACTCAGCAAATGAAACTGCCAGAAATCTATACATGATGGTAACATAATCAGGTTTAAAGTATCCACATACACAAAAGCTGAGATGGAGTTAGGATTGAGGCGGACAGGAGTCACATCAGCATAGGTTTCCTCGAGGGAAAGAAGGACGTTCACAGCCACTTCTGTACTCTCACCCAAGACAAGTAGGCGAGGGAGGTCACGATATGCATCTGGACCACAGACTACATCCACCATTTTTTCCTCCTCAATCAGGTGATGCTTCAACCTTTCTGCCATGCAGCCTTCAAAATGCCAATAAGCACAAACCTAATGAAACTTCAGATCAGATTAAAATTCCTGGAGCATTTAAATCCAGTTCTTCAAGAGCATTCATTCTAATACATTCATTGTGCAAACCAAGCCATATGAAAACAAATATATAGGTCCTCTTTAGAAAAAAAAGTACCAATGTCTTGGACTTCACAAATCTGTTAAAATGTAAATACTACAATAACTCACTGGAGGTAAATGCACAGTGGTTTCAATATTGTTCTTCATACCCAAAACACCAACGGTGAAGGGCTGACGATTAGCCCTCTTCCGTTCCTTCAGGGCCTGCAGATGAACCAAGCAGCTACGAATCTTTTGTTCAGCACCTTCCCTAATACTGCATGTGACAAGGAGGACCACATCTGCATCTGCTTCCTGTGTTGTACGTTCATATCCATGGTCCTTGAGGATGGACCATGCAATCTCCGTGTCGTTAACATTCATCTGGCAGCCGTAAACCTTGAAGAAGACTGTGAGGAACAGTGCAATGAGAAAAATGATTAACATCTAACTTTGATTCAATGGAAGCATAAAGTCTAGAATAGACTTAATGTCTACCTTCAAGCTTAAGTTAGGAATTCACCTATGCCTACTAGGGAAAGAGACCATAGGCTTTACCATTATCCAGCTTTTCCAACATTAACGTTGCATGATATAATAGCTAAAAATCTTCATCATGTGATATTCCATGATCTTATTATGACAACAGCATGGCAACGAGTACAACGAGCTGGTCTCCAAGTTTCAACTGTGTGCCAAAGAAAATAACGGAACAACATGAGGTGAGACATGGAGGACCTTGTAAGAGCTGTACCAGAATTCTCTGGTGTTGAATTCCTGAACATTTGGCTTTCCTAGACACACCCAACCAATGTTCTTAATTGCTGTTCATAAAATTACTGAAAAAATTAATTATACTTAAAGTGATGGTTCCTACAAGGATGGACTTTGTCATTCTTTGTCATTCAAAGCTGCAGTCAGCCTAGAATTGACTTTCAATGCTTTTCTTCCTCTAATGGATAGCTCAGGGCACAAAATCCAGTCCCTCATTAGTAGTAGGGAACAAAATTGGGATTCATACAGACACACAGGCAATCAAGTAGTGTATGAGGAATATTGGGCCACTATAAGGCTGTTGAAGCAGGAAATTACATCAGCAAAACAGAAGCACAAGAAGAGGCTAGGGAAAGGCCCTTGCACGACTTAGATGCCATTACTTGACACAATGTACACAATAACTTGGTCTGCTACCAAATAATATTTTTTCCCTCTCAGTTTCAGTCACTAGTTGGCACAGCATGAAAACAACTCTGTACAGTGCTGAGCTGAAGTAGCATAAAACCATTAACCCTTTGCAATCCACTGTTGGACAGGGTCTAAAATTCTCCATAGCATTATGGGTAAATTGAATTGCAAAGGGAAATAAAGGACAAGATATCTCATCCCTTGCAGGGAATGTGTTAAACTGCAAGCCTTGAGTGAAACTCTAATCACAGAATGTCATTTTTCTTGCCAGCTAGTGAATACATGAAACAGCAAGGTGGTAAGCATAGAGGTTGCACATTCTGCAGATAGCTTTAAGAATAGGTTCTATCCCTTCATGGGCAAGAAAAAGGAGTTATATAACAAACAACATGATTGATGCATTGAGCCCAAAACAAATACCTTTACAAAGGTGTGATAATTGTACTAAGCCTAGTTGCTTTGCTCATCCCAAAAAATTCAAGAAAGAAGCCCAAGTCATGAATTTCATCATAATGACATGACAAGAAATGAAATTCATGGCATGGAAGTATTTCCATGATAACAGCAATTAATTGCTCAGGATGCTCCATGTATTTGATCTGCTCTACAATCCACTGGAGCAGGGCCACCAAAACAGGTAGACATGGGGGTTTCATGGGATACCTCTAAGAATGTCAATGCCATTTGAAAACCCAGAAGAGAAGGAATGCAAGGCTGAAACAGTCATTCCTTTTCTTCATACTCAAGACCAACAACCCTCAAAGGAATGGAAAGCCTCTTATTTACTTTTTTCTCCAGCAGGCCTAAGTATAATAGGGGCAGTTCCAGAGTTATTAGGACAAAAGTGGTAAAAAATTTATTTACAAAATGTTATCCAACTTGCTTTACCTTTGTTGCATGGGTACTAAACTTGGAGCAAATAAGCTCCATTGAACATTCATCACTTGAAGTGGGATGATGTAGGATTACTCTAGCACCATTCCATTTTAATGAATTTAACACTTGCTTGGTGAAACTTGCTTTTTTGAAAAATTTGTTACGTCAGTAACACTGGAAAACTCTCCCCCCAATTCATTTTTGAACAACAATAAATGTCTTTTGGCCTGGATAAAGGTGCTGGTCTATGCCTTCTTTCCTGATAATACAGAAGCTTCAGGTCAGGCCAAATCAGAGAGAATTAGAAGTGAAGCAGCAGAACAAAAACTGTTGTCTAAACTGTGTTACGTCGGTAACACAGCAAAAATGGCCTTGCTTTTTTTTTACCCATGGGAGAACTGAGAAAAATTGGGCTTGAATTGGTACAGGTATCTAATGCTCTACAAGGCACTGATGAAGTCGATTTTCTGGACCAAACCATCTTGAAGGCATACCATCATACATGTTTTCATTTTGAGTATAGTGTTACATCAATAACTGTGGAACTGCCCATACCCTAAAACATACCTCACAGTACAACTAATGTTATCCTATCCTAGCATCTTCTTTTTCTGAAGATTTTGACATAGATCAAACCTTGATCTATGTACCCCTTCTTGGAAGTGAACACGTTTTACAGTACAATAGACAAACTTTAAACTTACATTGGACAAAGGACCCATACGATATTAAGTTTATGCCTAGACTGAGTCTTAGTAATATGTGTAACTTTCACCTAACGTTAAGTGTTAACCCAGACTTATGAATATCATATGGTCTACTGTCAGGCAAACGTTAGGCCACATGATTCACGCGATTTAGCGATGTCAGGAGCTTCTCTTAGGTTACCACTGACCTTTCCGGCCTCTCCCATCCATTAGGTGCCGAGGTAAATAAGAAATTCCATCTGAATTGGTGAATCGAGACCCTGAAGCATCTTTCGTTGCGGCCAATGAGCCCTTAATAAAGTCCTTCAACGTGAGGTCTCCCGGCCTTTCAGGGACACTCTTGACTGTGCTGAAGGAAGAATGGGTCCATCTCACGAGCAAGCGCCGGAAGGACACAGCAAATGCAAGCGTTGCTTTACGCATGGCTTAATTGTGATCGAATCACCATCTGATATGACAGTCCGTCTAAGACATCAAAGACTTAGGAGACGAGAGTAGCCAGTTGATCTGGCCCATACCCATAGCTTCACTCATATGGCAGGGGTGCTGCCATATAGTAAACTGATTGCGAAGATGCTCGCGGACGGTCAGAACTGAGCGAAAGACAGACAGGAAACAGACAGAAACAGACTGTTGAGTCAAGCATACTTTTTTTCCTCCTTTATCCACAGGGGGAGTAACTGATCCATACTATGACATACTTCTCTATGGGTTAAGGCGCACTCCCTTTGTCCAGGCTTATCTCACCCAGTGGCGAATACAGAAGTCCCCCATGGCAGATCTGAGCCTCCATCCACCTTCATGCCATCATTTTCTGCAATTGGAAGGGTCTCTTCAGCTGATGATTGTCTAAATGAAAAGTCCAGGGAGTTAGGATCAAACCACCTCATATGCAATGGTGGTCAAGCGATACCGCCTCTTTCAGTGAGGGAAAAAGTAACTGAAGGTGACCCCTAATCAAGACGCTCTCTGACAGCAGCCACTCAAGTAAACAATGAATTGTTCTAGTTAGTGCTTTAAAATAGTTTCTTGTCAAAGATGACCCCCATGGAAGATCCTCATCAGCGAGTTCACCATGTCAATTTTCGGTACTTTAGGCTGAGTTACCGGTGTCAGAGTACGCCCTGATTGGGATCCCACACAGCACAGGGATATCCCAGGGATGTCCCTAACTGGACGACTTGTCCCCATGTCTTCATAGGATATCCTGAAGACATCTTCTTTCTGACGGTTTCGGACATCTCGTAAGGGATGTCTTCGGGACGTCTTTTAGACATCTTCAGTCGATATCTTAGAGATATCCCTATCGGGATATCTTTAAGACATCCTGGAGGGGATATCTTGAAGATATCTTCAGTGCTCTCTGTTGCCTTCAGTCAGGTGCACAGCTTCGACGGTAGATGTCTCCCGTGAGCCCTGATCTACAACCTTAGATCTTTTCTATCGAATTCATCTGCTTGATTTGTTCTGAGGACAAGTAAGGATTTTCGTACCATACATAAGGAAAACTGCCATCAGGGAAAGTGAAAAAATTGCGGTCCGAATTTTAATTTATTCCTTTATATTCTCATTAATGATGTCTGATTGGCATGTCTGGATACAACTATATTGGTTGGAGGCCTGAGCCCATACAATTTGAAAGGTATGAGACTACATCAAATCATCCATGACCCCTCGCGTAAAAGTGCTAAATTTCGTCCCTTGGAGATGTGTCTCCAATGATGGGGCTCTTTCCTTTAAAAACGGCGTTTTCCTCCCCTTAATCGTTACTCTTCAATCGATCAAGAACTTTATTTTATATAGGAACACTTAATCTAGAGACATCTACGAAAACAAAGGGTTCTCCTGTGCGATAGGAAAAGAGTCCATATGGGTAGGAAGGAATAGGAAGGCCCCTACAAGTACTACCTGAGACTTCTCACTTGTCCCAATGGGATATCCCCGGGACATCTCTGGGATGTGCTATTTCTTCAAGAAAGGGATATCCTTGGGATGTCATTGGGCCCAGACATTTTCATATCCCTAAGATGTCCCTACTCCTTGTCTCTGGGACATCGCACTTGTCCGAAGGGGATATCTCTGGAATATCTTTGGGATATACCTGTGCTGTGTGGGATGTAATAGAAAGATAAAAGCAGCCCTTCTCCGGGAACGGATGTCCTGAACAGCACACCACTCATGACCGATAATGTCCAAGGGCGAGACGCCCTGATTAATAATCTGAAATGGCAGCCCTTCTCCCGAGACGGATATTTTGACCCTGTTGACCGATAATGCCCCAGGATGAGACATCCGGACTCATAAGCTGGAACGGAAAACCTTATCGGCTTCATCCGGGAAGACCCGGGGAAAAAGGAGGACTCGAAGGAGGTCAGGGGATTCGAGAGGACTTAGAGAGAGAGGGAGGTATATCGAGAGCAAGAGCGAGGAGCAGCTTGTGGGGTGGGGCGGGGATCAACAAGAGAGCCTGTGAGACGCTTTTCTGGTGTTTTTGGTGTTGTGTCTTTTGTCCCTCCAATATTTTATTTCATCATCCTTTTTATTTTAAACCTTTGAATATTAATATGAATGTGCAATTATTTTGAAATTCCGATGGTGGATTTTCTTTCCTGAATTTGCTATACCGAACCGAGATTACCTAATAATCCCACAGTCGTGTATTGATTAGGGGTCATCTCCTATCCAATACGTGACACTACATTATGTAGCAATGTTTACTCAGTTGACTCATTCCTTTTTAATAGTTTTATTTTAAGTTGAAGGATTGGTCCACATTCATTCAGTCTGAAATGTATGATCCTGGAAGCTTAAAACCCTGTTATGTTCAGCTAGTGTCACCGGGCGCCTGCTTGAAGGATAGCTGTCGCTTTTAGACAACGTTCGTTTCCTTTCCAGCCCCCCCCCCCTTTCCTATTTCTTGGAAAACCTATTCAAGGATTCCCCACCTTTATGGCCAGTAACTTAGCATTTTTTCTTAATTAACTTAATTGGGCATTTTCTACCAGGCTGTATAAACCTGTACTCTTACCAGAATGAGTTATTAGACACGTTCAATGATGAATAACAGCCACTATATCAAAGAACATGATGGATGTCACGATGACGGTGCTCTTGGGACACGGATCAGGGTTTGTGAGACATACTTCATTCTTTCAAAAAGGTTCAAAGAGAGTCACGTACGAAAAAAAAAGAATCTTCTCAGGAGACCAAGTTTTTTTAATCATGGGATTTAAAGTTGCTGACACAAAGAAGTTTAGATGACAGAAAAGCATATGCAGTGCTACAAATAAAATTGGTTTATTTGGGAGAGTAGGCTTAAATGCTTGTTTTCTAAAAGTGAACCAGCATGGTAACCAATATGAGTTGATAATTCGATAGAAAGCTATGAGAATTTTCTTATCCTCATAAAATAAGGAATATAAAGAGTTGCAATTCACCGCGTTCCTGAATTCTGTCCCCTTGTCCATTTGCAAAATAGAGGGGATGCCGAAGTATGCGAAGACCCTTTTCTCCAGTTCAGCAGAAACTTCTTTGGCCTCTTGGAGCAATTAGGGAAGAGTACGCTGAATTTGGAAAAGTGGTCCCTGTAGTGAGCGAAATACTTGAATGCCTCATCAGGCTGGTCCATTTTGACAAGGTCCAGTTGCAATGGAATGGATTATGTATTTTAGTCTATTATATTGCCCGGAACCTTATGACCTTGTTACGACATGGTCAAAGGTGTGAAAGGAGAGGTTCTAGTGCGTGCCTGACATCTGCTGAAAACACAGTCAGCCAATATAGGCTGAAGGGTAGGCTGGTTTCGTTGCTCCGCAGATTTGTAGCAATGAGGGCAAGTTCTAGTGATTTCTTTCACTAGGGGTTTAGGAACTTATGCGTAAAATTTCATGATTTCATCTCTGGTTTTCCTATAACCTGCACCATGGAGAGCTTTATGGACCGATTCTATGATGGAGTATACGTCCTCTCTCGCCGCCACAATCCTTAGCAGTCACAGTCCTTAACTGCTGGCTCTGCCTTCTGCAAAATAAAATAAGAGCCTCAGAAAAGTATTTGAAGGTAACTCAGTGCGAAGCGTCGCACTCCAAGTCAGAGAAAGAGTTATACAAGGTAGTTCTCAGAGTTATTGTATCGCCATGAAATTTTTTTTATTGATAAGCAATTTTTCATGGAGAGACAGTGTCAGTTTTATCCTTCCCAGGACTTACTCATGCAATGTGAATCGTGTAGCTATTTCCCCTCGTTTTAAAATCTATAGTACTAATTGAGGCATAAATATACGAACTCGTAGGTAGCCTATGCATAAGAAAATATTTCTTCTCACCGAATGCGTGCATAGCACTGCTTCTCTAGCCAATAGAGGTACGTCAGCAATGACGTAGCCATTCCGCTGAATTTTTCGCCTCGGCATCTTGGCCTCTTCCTTCGACGTAGGTTGATACTCTCCTACGAAAGGATCGAAGAGTTCATTTTCATTTCATTTCACTCGCATAGCTGCTACTGCCAATTCATGCATTTGCTTTCGCTCTGCTTATTGAGGTGAACGTTCGGAGATTCAGAAAAGATAATTCCTTGCGGAATAAGAACTCATCATTGGAGACATTGCATTAAATGGATGGTCAGATTAGTTCTGTGAATTACAAGACAGACATGCCGGAATTCTGCCTAATTTACGATGTGATGATATGTGGATCGCGTACGCAGGAAGAATGGTTGAGCCCTTACTGACATGCAAGGGTTTGATGCTGAAAGAAAATCTCTTGGATGTCACACGTCGCCTGCGCGTGCTTGTAGAATTCCAGTTCATTGTGGCCAACGCTAAAATCATTCTCCCAATTTGCCTTAGCGAGTGTATCCTCGATTAGCACGTTGAGAGACCTATCAGTAACGATGTGGGCTTCTTTTAACACAGATTTTGCTAGTTAAAGTGCCTTCTGCTGAGAGAACGATATAGGGTAAACTCAAGGAACTTCAACCAGCTTTTGAAAATGACTGAGGACCAGTACTCTGTACCTCACTACTTCCCAGTCTCGCATTGAAAGGCAATGATGCATTATGCACAGTCGGCTAATCTCACCTTTGATGAAAGCGACGAGGGTTGCGATTTCCGTGGAGGTTTTGAGGACAGCCTTCTGACTTGCTTCATACTCGCCACGTACATGCTCCTCAAAATGCCCTCGATGGTCATCCATGGTGAAAGCACAACTTGAAAAACGAAAATCAAGTATGGCCTTTGTAGAGCAGTCTTCTACAGGGTGTCCCATATGTCACTATACCATTTCAAACTGCAATATTTTCCAAACTACAGCAGTCAGGTCAATTTCTTTTTTAGCATCAATGAAAAGAACGTTCTTTAGAATATTTTTGATAATAATGACTTGGATTCGGACTCAGAGAAGTTCCATCAAAAGGATGCCAGAAAGATGTACGTTTTTAGGGCTATTTTAGTACGCATTCTTGAATCCTCTTTTACAAAAATTTCCCAAACTTCATGTTTTCCCCCTATTTCCAGACAGACCTGGGAAACAAAAATTCATTCATTTCCTTTAATTTGCCTTCGCTGTAACGAAAAAAGGCATCACAATTGACGCTCGAGCAACGTTTCTTCGTTGCTATCTGGAACGGAGGTTTTTAAGAGTCCCATCCGAGTCCAAGGGAAGTTTCGGCAATATTTTGGTGGGGAGCACCATGCCAAATGTATTGATATGGGCGGAGGTCATTTTGAGGCACTTTGAAACTTCAAAAATACCTCCATCTTTGACAAAGATAATTCCAAATGATATACGTTAAGGTAATGTTACTTCTTTTTTTTGGTCAATTGTTTAGCAGATGTGCATTTTTGAAATGGTATAGTGACTTATGGGACACCTTGTATACAGCTGATCCTCTAGGTCAGTGGTTCATAACCTTGGGTTGCGAACCCAAATCAGGGTCGCAGGGGGTCCTCAGTAGGGTCGCGAAGAGTCATCGGAAAAAAAAATATTTTTGCAAAATGCATCATACTTCATTATGAATATATTTATATATTAATACATATTTAAATTGCATTATGAGCCTAAGGGTCGGGAAGTCCTATTGGTGGCCACTTTAGGGTCGCAGCACTCTGGGTTGCTGGTTGGGAACCACTGCTCTAGATGAATAGCTCCATGCTTTCTAATCCTTTTTGCAGATTACCACCCACTCGCTAATCTGAAGATCCTTGCCCGCGGATTAGACGGCTCACCCTCGCTGACTATTTTGGCGAAAGTTTAGGTTATACACTCTTAAATTCCTAGTGTTTTTTTTTCTTGTTTATTCCTCATGACTACGTTGTTATAAGAGTTATAAGATAATTGATTGTGTTGTGATTCATGAATTTCACTAGAGGGGAAGACTTGTCCAGTATATTTTAGTGGGCGTGTTTAATGAAAACGCGCGAGGGCCCTTAGGTTATTTCTACCTATACCCCACATTTACAGCAAGTTGGTTGCTTATGAAGTCTTCATGATCATTACAGTGAGTGACGCTTATTGTTATCTCTGGCTGATGTTGTCGGTCAATTATTTTTATCAAAACACGAAAACCAAAACCAGATTCTATATTGATCTTTTTTCGACTATTATCAACTCCGCGACTGTTATCATAATTTTCTACCCAAGTCGTAAAACTAACCCTATTCGAAACCAGCTTCTTGTTTTTAGTGGTCTTCTCAGTGAGTGACGTTGTGCAAAGCGACCCCCACTCCGCTAAACAACAAAAAATTGATTCATTTCGTAAAAATTTCCAGCGATGAGGCAAGTTGGCCACACATCCTGATTTGAATATTTGCATTTTTGTATCATACGGGATGCATTTTTTCATTATAATATTATTTTGTGTTCATGTGAACTTTTTTAAAATGAATTAATCTAACCGAAAGAACCATTAAACTGAAAATAAAATTTTCAATTACTACATGTTTCCAGGTTTTATTCCTTACTTTATCCTACGATGGGTGGGATAATCCTTTGGCGATCGCCGCGTTTTGTTATCAGCCGGTTAACCCTTTCGCACTCAGCCTATTTTCCAAATATCTGGCCTAAAACACTCTCTGGTCTGGAACAACATCACATTATGTAAAACAGTGCATACGTACCTTTTGCAGTTAGCGCCTGTGTTTAGGGAAGCATTTTGAGCCATTTATGAAACTAAACAACAAAGACAACCTTTGAGCCTAATAACTAAAAGAGCATGATTTAGACGGAGCCGATGGATCGGCTCGCTGAGCGTATATGGGTTAATGTTATCAAGTTCTTCATGCATCGATGTGATCACAATAAGCGGTACTTACTGTATCACAATTGGCATACATGCATTGATTTTGTAGTATAGTATATTTGTTGAAAAGTTTTTTTTTTGGCAAATGTAATCGCATCAAAAATGTCAAGGGGGAAAAATCGGGCTCAATCGCCACATGTAAGAATTGAATCAGAGGAATGCGATCAGGTTCAACTGCATAGTCCAAGGGGGGAGAATTTAAAAGCATTAATTAAGGACATTGGGCTACATCGGATGGAATCTCAGGGAAGGCAATAAAGTATTGAAATGATGGAGCGAGGGTCCTCAGATACTGTAGATTTGTGAAGTTGCCACTTGAGGCTTGGTATTCCACTTGAGCTTGGTCCATTGACCAGGATCGGGAAATATCCGAGGATGCTTCTCCACCTGTTTCAACCAAAACCCCCTTAAGTTTCATATGGGCGGTAATAAAAATGAATAATTCAATCAATGAATAGGTGGATCTGTGCAAAAATACCATGAAGTATGGAATGCATTATGTATGGAGCCTTTTCCTTCGATGGGGTCATTTACCATTGGTAAATGATCCCTGACACGAAAACTTTTTTTATGTATACACAGGGAAGAATGGTTTCCTGTTTCCGGCCAAGAATACGTATTTAAAAAAGTTCGCGGAACTAAAGCTCTCAGGGAAAACGCCGATAATAAGACAAATTACTTTAAGATGCCCTCGAGCAATATATACTGACATATCTAGCTGCGTACTTTCCTCGTTTTACTTATGCTGCACAAGAATAATGAATTATCAACATAATCCTTTCAACATATCGTTGAAAGGATAGGTTCCCGGAATGTACTCACCGGGAAATTTTGATAACGGATCATTTCAGGTCAGAATCACTTCATTGGAATATATTACCAATTTTTTCGTGCTCTGATTCCTTTTCAATGGCATTGAAAAGTGAAAGCAGTGACAGGAAGAAATGTCGCCTGCGATTATCTCGGAGATATGATTCCGGAGAAGGCTGAGGGGTGGAGTTCCTTACACAAGTGATAATCTGAGGAAATCCTGAAATCCTCTAGTTACACCACTGACAACACTTAGCTTGACAATATCCTCGTGCCCCCTGTGGAGTAAGGGGAGGAGAGCAAGTTGCCACAATTGGCAGCATCCGCGATTTGATAATATACAAATGTGCAAGTTCCTTTGGTTATTCATTCCGTTTGAAATAAACAGGGTGGATGGGCAAAAATAGTGGGGTCATCGATGGTTTCAGGTTAAATGTGAACGTATGACGAAAATAGGGAAATATTACTCAGTGGGCATCTTTGCAAGTAAAATAACTTTTTCTCGGGCGTTTTTTCGGAACTCTGATGGAGGCAAGTGCCTTTCAAATACAGTCGACTCCGCAAGTTGGAATGCTTCTGGGTCCAATGAATTTTATTCAGTCTATCAATGGAAAAAATATGTGTGTGTATTTCATACTATTATATAATAATGCAAATCAGGTTATTGCGTAATTATTATATAATGACTATCGGAAGCTCGGAGAAGGCCTTACATTTCTTTAACGAAACCACTGTCGAGAGGTGGCCCAGCTCCTTGCTGTCGCCGACTGCTGCCCGGGACATCTGATGGCAGTGACGTGGGATATCCCTCGGCAGGGGCACGAGTCGGTCAGACTCTAATTGGTCCGTAGTTCGAAGATTGGGTTTCTTTTGAACGAAAAAGGAAAGCCTAGGCATGACCCGAAGACAGGCCTAGGCCTAACCGACGGACTAAGGCTATTGAGTTCCGAAGAGAAGGTTGAGTTGGGTTTGACAAAAGGGAAAACCTTTGAAAATTGGTTTTCACATTACGACATTCGCATTATACGCCATGTCTAGCATTGTCTTTTCCATTGTCTGACCTTGTATGTGACCATGGTCAGGAAGTGACACATGTAATTGTCCATTTGTGTGTCTTACGCCTTGTGTTATAATTGCATTGGTGTACTACATGTAGTATTGTTTCATGTAATAATGAGGCCCTTTTCTGAGGGTCTGAGTCACTTAGGCCTAAGCCTAATAAAAAGTAGGCATACCCCACATATCCAAACTTCCATCTAGCCGTGACGTTTCATCTGTAATATTGTGCACCATGATGTGCATGAATTTGGCCATGGGGCCGAAGTGTTACCGCTTGTCAGTCTGTTGGAAAACTTTTTTTTTCCCGAACTTTGAAGATAAGGTGTCGGTGTGATATTCTGTTCTGTTTTGTGGCCTCTGGGATTTCCTCATCCTTGCCAGCTCAGCATCTTCACCAGTTTCACCCTTGACTGGTAAGCAAAGTTTACCCTAAGTCAGCTATAGAGGAAAAGGAAAGAGACCAACCATAGGAAAGATATTGACTCGTAGATTACGAAAAGTGTTTTTTTGTTTGTTTGCAATGCTCCATTTCGCCATAAAAAGTGAAATTAGCTGTCGTTCAATTAGACTCGGAGTGCTTGCTCCGGTACCGTTCCCCAGTGTTGCCGAATACCATGCCGAAATTATGCCAGATTCAAGGCAGTTTCAATCTTCGTATTGGCGTCTGGATATATTTTTTTAAATGTATGATACATTTTTGTGCTAGTTTATGGTCAGCAGTTATTGATATATGTGGTGGGATATGCAGGTATCTCATCCGGACATCCCTAAATTAACAGGATGGCACGTACCATGCATTGCATGCTTCTTGAAGGCATTCTCTCCTCAGACCTATTCGAGATGGTTCGAGGAACTCCAGATAGGCCTAACGTTCCACGTCCCACTGAAATGGTTAATGAAACCCGAAAAAGGCCTCCAATCGGTCTAACATATAAACCGATTATTGTCATGATCATAGCAAGTTTGTTTGCTCGAAGGGCAAACAAACTCGTTATGATCTAATAAACTCGCTATGATGTGCCTTTCGAAATGTATATCGAGAGAGAACGAACCGATATTTTCATCGAAATAATTACTCCGATTCTTTCTTGTGGGCCAAACTTCAAATATCTTCACTATTTAACATGATGGGTCATATTTGAAAAGTAATATCTGCACTCAGCAATCAAACAGGTACTTCTGAGCCAATTTTCACATTTCTTTCCTCTTTCATTGGATCATGGCCTAACTTCAAATATCTTCACTATTTAACATGATGGGTCATATTTGAAAAGTAATATCTGCACTCAGCAATCAAACAGGTACTTCTGAGCCAATTTTCACATTTCTTTCCTCTTTCATTGGATCAGAAAGGATTCTGGAAAATGCCCTTTTTTAAAATAAAAAAGTGGCCTCGGGTTTTACCTAAAAATTAATAATTTAATTGAAATCATTGCTCGGAGAACTAGATACATACCAAGTTTCAGCCTCATCCGTTTGCTCTCTTTGCTGGGGCAAAAATATATTTGGAAAAGCCGATGCAGCCAAAAGTTGTGCCCTGAGGATATGCTCCTCAAAACTTGACTTTTTTCTGAGCTCGCTATCACCTTAGTTATTTGTGTGCCAAGTTTCACCGTTCTATTTCTGCCCAATTCAGTAGGACAAAAAATTATTCGAAATGTCCCAAAAAATATGCCCCACGGCATTTGTTTGTTGGGCATCCGAAACTCGATGTTTCTCTGGAATTCAGAGTGTCAATAGGGACATCCATGTCAAGTTTCAGTTTTCCACGTTCGTTCGTTTCCACTGAAGCAGAACAATTATTTGAAAACATCTCGCCTTGAAATATGCACCCCCGGTGCACTTACCTCCAAAGTCTTTTTTTTTTAACTCTGCATCCCAATAGATACTTTGCTTTAAGTTTCACCTATCTGCTCAATTCAGCAGGACAAAATTTTTTTTTAAAACGGCATACTCTAGAAATATGCCCCCTGGGAATGCATCTGAAACTTGATATTTTTCCTGAACTGAGTGTCTCAGTTGGCATGTCCATGCTAAGTTTCAGCTTTCCATGTCTCTCCGTATGACTGAAGCAAATATACAGGGTGGCCCAAAAAACGCACTAATTTTGATCGGGAATAACTTTTGAACAAATGAACCTTTCTTCTTGTTCGAAACGGGAATTGAAATGTCCATTTATCCTCTTTCCATCGCCGTATCATTTATGAAATTTCCTTCAACAGAACCAGAGCAATTGCAATTTACGTACAAGCACTCAAAAAAGTGGATGAACGAGACTGGTCTAGTCTGTAAGCATGCAACGGAAACTCGCCGTAGGATACCAAAGGATGCTGCATACAGAGGGGGTTAACAAGAAGCCATATTAGGTATTCAGGTCTTTTTCAATGGAATAGTGAGTTATATGAAAGTTTATAGACTGCTTCCTGTCGAGCAAAAAAGATTCATGAGGTGCATATTCCGTGTAAAAAAATTCCCTCATTTTTTCTGTAGGGATCGCAAGTATGAGTGACAGATGAAATCTGACCCGACCACGTCTCAGCCAGCCTCGACCTCCATGCCTTCATCAGGTAATGCTGACGTTATTTGACATTTGTTATCGTTGTAGACGGTTGAGTGCAACCCAAAGAGTCCAATGTTTCTTCTCTTCAGGCGTGGCACGAAAGAGGAAAGCTGCAGCAGGTGAAGGGAATGGGAACGAGGAGAGAATGGAGGAGGGAGAGTATATGAAAGTCAGGATCTGCAAGGTAAAAGGGATATTAGATAATGGAAAGTTGAGTGATCTGATTAAGGTAGCACACCCACCCCCATTTAAAAGTCGATTTTCATGAAAATATCGTTTGTCTCAAATTTTTGTTCAGGCTATAGTATTTTCATTGCTCTATCGATGTGCGATCGAAAAATTAGAAAAATGTTCTCTATTTAAAGAAAATGGTAAGTTATTATCATCACGAAAAGCGTCTCCCTAGCCACGACTTTGGCCCTTGGATACGTCCATATGTATCGAATATTTTCACAAAAAGGACGTCGAAAATGTTGTAGAACTGATTGACCCTAATTACGACTCACATCACCAGTATAATTCGCGAAATAACAAGTCCGTCACTTCCTTCAATGAGGGCAACTTGCTGTTTTGAGACTATTTGAACAACTGGGAGTGCCCCATAGGAGATTTACAGGGAAGAGTGTCAAAGACTATGATCTTAGTCGTTTGTTCCACTCGATCAAAATGTCGTTGGAACTGGTAAAAAAAACAGTGAAAAGTGTTGCGAGCGGGGAAAAAGGTTTTCGTGACAAATGTGAATATTCTGAGGGTAATTTGTACGAAGCAGGTGGTCATTAGACATCGAAATCTAAGAGTAGAATGAGACTCACTTTCCTTCGGGTTTTCTCAGGAAACGCTTTTCATAATGAAGAGTAATCTCTGAGACGCCATAACCTCGTTGATTTCGTAACTTCATGAGTAATTTTTTTTGCCTAAGATACTTCAAATGCCTCTTCAGGTAGTAGTCATAGCGTTTTTGAACTGTTTCCCAAACACACGGACTATTCGCTGTTTTGCGTATATACTTAGGAGGAAAATACTGAAAAAATTTGCTCAATCATCTGAGAATTCTTTGCATATATGTTCTTCGAAAATCTGAAATAATAAGGACTTGAATACATATTTGATCAAAGTATTGCGTGGGTTTCTTGAAGAAAGGGAAAGCAATTGAAAATTTGTTTTCACATTACTTATTGTAGCAGGGCACTAACTGACCCCATCAATAGGTAGCGCCTATTACCTTTCTGTAATCCCTTCCCGCAGCAAAATTCAACCTCCTCGTATTCCTTTCTGAGAGCATCAACAGGAACAGAATTTGACATACTTCTTCCTCTCTCACCACAAAAATCTCTCCAGCAAATTTCAAACTTCATCTCCCTGGGATTGTGGAGAACACTGAATCTCGTTTTTGGCGGATGTGAATTTCATTTCGTTATTTTTTTCTCACTCTCTCTCCCCCCCCTGGGTAGCCTCTCCTGGGTGGATTTCGGAGGAAAGAGACAAACTATGAAAGATATTGACTCGTAGATGACGAAAAGTGGCTTTTTTGTTTGAGGAAGCTCCATTTCTCCATTAAAAAATGCAATTAGCTGTCGTTCAATTAGGCTTAGAGTACCGGTACCGGTAGTGCTCCGCTACCGTCCGCCAGTGTTGCCGAAATCGTGCCGAAATAATGTCAGGTTCAAGACTGCTTAAGCCCTCGTGTTGACGTCTGAATCTTCTGTTTTTTAATATATGAGACATTTTTTTGCTGGTTCTTGAGTTGAGCTGAGAATGGTGGTTAGCAGTTGTCGATCGATGTGGTGGGATATGTAGATATCTCATCCGGACATCCCTGAATTAACAGGATGGCGCGTACCATGGATTGCATGCTTCTTGAAGGCATTCTCTTCTGAGACCCATTCGAGATGGTTCGAGGAACTCCAGATAGGCTAACGTTTCGTGTCCCACTGAAATGGTTCATGAAACGCGAAGCAGGCCTTCAATCGGTCAATCGTTACAGGTCCTCTGAAATGGTTCCTGGTAATATGAATAGGCCTGCCATTGCCCTAACGTACATATCCTTAACCAGATGTCTCGAAGACCACGATTCACCCTTTTAGGCCTAATTGGCGCCGTAAGTCGAGAATTGAGTTTCTTTTTGAAAAGAAAAAGGAAGACCTTGGCGTCACCTGAATACAGTCTGTAGGTTAAGCCTAGGCCTAACGTTAGTGAGTCCCATAGAGAGGCGAGAGAGGTGTAGGTGGTTGAAGGAAGGGAAAGCCATTAAAAATTATTTTTCACATTACTACATCCCCCAATGACGCCATTCTTGCCCCACCACTCCCACTATTCCATTATTCTCTTCAAAGTAGTCCGTCAGAGATATGGAATTCATCCTGACCTCCTAGCAATCCTCCCCTCTGCCTGCAACAAACACATCTTAACGTTCTGTATTCTGACTTGTCCCTCGTCTGGAAGGTCTCGTATGTTAGATGATTGCTACCTAGAGGAAATTGAATTAAAAGAAAGCTGGAAAACATACTTATTCTTGGATTTCCTTTCCACGGCAGTGTAGATGAAGAACTTATTTTTAATTGCCTCACCCCATCGCCACTCGTGTTTCCATCAAGAGTGATCAATCTATTCAGATATGCCCTTCTCCATGCTGCCGCATGGATCTCCATCTTGGTACTTGTTTGAGCCAAACCTCATGTTTCTCCAGTATATTGTGCAGAACACAGCAAGTCAAGACAATGCTGGACACAAGGTCCGTGGACATATATATTTACTTAGGGATGTATTTCCATTTGCTATTCAACCTTAAGAAAGTGAGTTCATTGTATTTTTATTTCATAGGGAGAAATATTGTCCAGTCCAGGGAAAGGCTTCATCAACCATGAAAGCAGTGGATAGGCCGAATCCGCGAGAATGATGGCTGGTTAACCCGTGTTTCCATGAAGGTCAAATCCGGATTGCAATTGTATATACAGTTCCAAATGGGTGAAAACGCAAGCATCCTGTCAGGATCCTGGTCACCCTACACACACGTCCAAGAAACCATCATAGCTTGGTAGTCAAGAAATCATAATAATCCATCATAACCTGCTACTGCTTGAATTTGCACTCTATGAAACGACTTCCCATTATGCTAGTCTTTATAAAATACCTATAGTTTTTGGATATTAATATGGTTCCCGACAATGCACAAAGTGGGAAAGGGAATCCCCATTACACTTGAAAGGCAGTACGAGTGATGCAATTTTCAAGCTCTCTTCCATTTGGGAACTATAACACGTCTTTTTTTAAGTAATCCAGAATGGAAACACACTTCACAAAAGGTTCGAGCTATCCTGGTCTTGGAGATATCAAACAATTGGGAAACAGTCTTCGAGTCTGTACCAGTGGGCGCAGTATCAAAATTAATTATTAAGTTAAATTTGACGTATTTGATCAATGACTTATTCCAAGGAGACCGAATTCCTTGAGGACTGGCTAGTCGAAACAAGGCTTTCATTTGAAAGAAAAATCAAGAGAAGCTGCTCGTGACACTAATACGACGAGACGAGCGTCCGACAAGAGAAACGACATTTTGTGTCATTTGGCACATTTTACTGAAAGTGCACAGGCCGAGGTGCATCTGGTGATACACGAACAAGTTTTAGAAGATTTGTGTCAACTGACACGCGCAGAATGATTGCAACATTCGATGTACTCATTACGTGTTTTTTGGAACCGAAATTAATAAATTCTTTCGGAACACATGAAAGCATGTCAAATGACACATAAAATTTCATATTTCTCTTTGTAGCTCGGGATCGCACATGAAAACGCTGGAAAGATGCTGCAGTGTACTTTTAGTAACGATTCAGGGAAACAATGTGAGATAATCTTGCAATTTGAGGCTAGCATTTACTCTGCAATACGTATATTAGTGCAGGGGTTCTGAACCTGGGGTCCGTGGTTGTGGATCTCGTGGATCTGGGGTGTCCGTAGGTGCAAAAAGGTTAAGAACGGACTACATCACCTATCGACTCGTGTGCCCTACCAAACCGACCTCCGGACCCTGCCTGGGATAGCCACCATGAGGTCCCTTAAAACACTAATAAAGGTTAGGTAAGTCGGGTTGGTCTAATATATAGATTTTGAAATCGATGTCATATTCTAGGACAAGGATTTTCTTTTACACTAGTGCAGAAGAGACCCGTCCCTTTTCACATATAGACGAGTAATAGACGGGAAATGCCGATTCCTGCTTTTTTGTCATACTTCAGCGGTGAAAATTGCTTCTGTACCGTTTGCATTTTGACCGATATTCCCAAGCGTTACGTGGGAACAGTCTCCGTTATTTGCCCTTAGCACAGAAGCAAAACCTTTTCATAGAAATGCCCTGACAAGGAATATCACGCAATTTTTTTTAACGACCATCCGTGCCGTCGAAAATGGTCTGCAGGAAACAACCTGGATAAGTTTTACTCAGCAATTAACGCCTAGAGATGCCAGAAAGAAGTCCTGAAATAGTTCCTGGAATTGTACATATTACCAGACTCTTTGTGAAGACTCTTTCAAAATTCCAATGCTTTGTTTCGTGCACGATTAAGAAGGTATCACAATTTTTTTTACAGGGTCATGGAACAACATGCACGAATTGTCAGAAGCTCTCAGATCTTGGAAAATTGAAAACCTATGAAAGACTAGGAACCTTGGATGTTCGAAAGTACCTCAAAATTGACATGGGGGCTGATGATGAAAGATCCCTGATGGACGCAGCAGGAGAATATGTGAATCAGCATTACCCAG
>CAJPEV010000608.1:4503-105059 GCA_905338385.1 Darwinula stevensoni | reverse complement strand
GCACTCTACCCCGAGGCTCTAAAGGTGTTGCTCACTGGTAATGATGGGACGTCGAGGCATTTTCAAGAGTTTATTCGTCAGTACTGTGCCGCGCATGCGTTTGCTTCCTTCGGTGCTAAAGTCGAGCAAGTTCGTGGAAATGGCCCGTATTGTTTCAAAATCACTGGTGACGTTTACCATATGGCTTCCACTGCCCTAGAGCAAATCGGTGATGCCGGAGTAGGGAATATGTCGGGACAACAGAACCATCTGGAGCCTCATGAAAACCTACAAAACCAAGGCATTCACAATGGTGGTAGTGGCAACGCGCTCGAGTATCGTGATCATCGTATTCAGGAACAAAATCTCCCTGTGTACGGTCAGTTGTATGTTTATGATTCCGATGAGGCGATTGAGTTCAGAATGAAAAATGCGACGAATCGAGGGTGTCACGCAGCAGTTATGCTGACAATTGACCACGTACTGCGAACAGTCAGTCCATACGCAGCGCATTTTAGGCGATTAGGAGAAGCGGCCCGCGAGGAAGAGGAGCGTGTTAGGCGTGATTGTGGTCAGATGCGCGATGTTAGACTGCTGTTCATGCGTTTTGATTCCGATGACCGCAGGCGCTACAACTCTCCCACCGGTCCCAAAGAGTGCGCATTCGTATTCGCCAGTGAAGACGGAAATGTTCCGCGCAATATTGATATTGCTGTGCATCCGAAGCACAAGGAATGTAGAGTTATATCATCTTCGTCTACTGTTGCTGCGTGTGCCAGGCGCGCAATCGTTCCATCATTTGCGTACGGTGAATGGAGTAGTGTTTCCAACTTTTCGCGATGCGGCGCGCGAGTTGGGACTCATTGAGGATGATGGTGAATGGAACCGATGTATGGCTGACGGCGCACTATACATGATGCGTAGGGCGTTGCGCGGGTTGTACGCTATGATCCTCATTCACTGTATCCCCGCCGAGCCATTGCACCTTTGGAACGACTACCGCTCTGAGAAGCAGCGCTGTTTCTTTATCGGTGTCCCTGGCGGCACTGGTAAAACCTTCCTATACATTACGCTAATTCATGTTCTGCGTGGTATGGTACAAGGTGCTTTCAGTTGCATAGACGGGAATCGCAGCAATTTTGTTGCCCGGTGGGATGACCTGTCACACCGCATTTAAACTTGCAGTCAATCTGCACCATGAATCCAGTTGCAATTTGAACGAAAAGGCCAAAGATCTGATACGAACTGCCGATGTGATCATTTGGGACGAGGCGCCAATGGCTCCAAATGATGCGTTTGTAGTCGTTGACCGTGCTCTCAGGGATCTAATGCGTTCCACCTCTGCGTTTGGTGGTAAAGTGATGGTGTTAGGTGGCGATTTTCGTCAGCTTCTTCCAATTGTCCCGAAGGCTTCGCGGGGCCAGATTCTTGCTAAATGCCTAAAGATGAGCCCGCTTTGGGAACATTTCCGCACTTTTCATTTAACCACAAATATGCGAGCAAACGCCGATGAGGTTGAGTTTGCACATTGGTTGCTTGAGCTCGGGAATGATACACGTCCCAGGGCTACCGGCCGAGCATCAGAAATCTCTGTGCGTCTCCCTGATCTTTGCCTAACAAACAATTTGGAGAATGAGGTATTCGGTCGAGAGCATGGCGTACGCGACGCGGAAATGCTGAGCCGGCGCGCAATTTTGTGCCCGAAAAATGAGCATTCCCGTTTGGAAGGTGCATTAAGAACATACAAGAGCACTGACTGTAAAAACAGATCAGGGTGAAGACGACGATCTGGAGCAGGTCAACTTTCCCGTTGAGTTCCTCAATTCATTGAACCCAAATGGTTTACCGCCTCATGATCTCTATCTTAAAGTCGGTGCCATTGTCATGCTTCTTCGGAATCTTGGTTGATTGTTCGAGATATGAAAGATAACGTCATCAAAGTCGAGATCATAACTGGTGCGCGGAGTGGAAACTTGCATTTACTGCCACGAGTGTCACTCAACACAGCGACCGATCCAAATATTCCCTTCAACATGTGCCGCAGGCAATTCCCGATTCGTTTGCTTACGGTATGACCATCAACAAAGCTCAGGGACAAACGTTTGACAAGGCTGGTCTCTTGCTGCCGGAGCCCGTTTTCTCACACGGACAGCTATATGTTGCGTGCTCTCGAGTCCGGTCTTCCGATTGTCTTTGCCCATCGACCACTTGGATTTTTAGGCAAGGCTCGACCGATAATGGCGTGTACAAGGAAGTGTTGTAGATTTCAACTTCCAATTTTCTTCATAAACCAGTTCTGCTATCAAATTGGTGTCATTGATTTCAATTTTCAAATTTATGTTTGCCGTAATTTCTTCGACTAATCTCGCAAATATTTCAGATTTTTTCTCATGATTTCCAAAATGAACCATTTTTCTCATTTGTCACTTTTCGAATTTTACATAGGATGAATCATGAATGGAAAAGTCATTCATTCGTGATTTACCATCGTGACATCACCTCACAAATAATAAAAAATTACTTGGGCGGCAACACTTGAACTACTCAAGCTTACTTGAAAATGTTTGGCATGAACCGAACTGCTTCATATCTTTGTAAGCATGTTTAAATTTTCCTCCGTTGGACGGCCAGCGTAGCGGCCGCAGGCCGCTAGTCTTCTTATACTTTAACTTGAAGAGGCCGATGGTTGTAGTAGAGATGGTGGTTGTCACCTACACGCGAGGCCTACAAGACTGTATCATTTCAGGCCAAAGGCTAGGCCACCCAACGCTTTTAGCGCCAGGTCCATCGAGCTGTATCAGTCTGAGCCATAGGCTTCACACTTAGCTGTGTCAATCAAAGGGTGGTAATAACTGAATGCATGTCACGTTTTCAATGATCGACTGCAAGTTCTCCATTTGGATACATTCTTTGCTCAAGCGTGTTTTCTGTATTTATTTTTTTTCCGTTAGGTCAGGCGTGGCGATTCGGGACATCGCTTCCATGCAATAGCTTTGTTTGCGTTTCATGCCATGGCCGATTTGAGTTCTCACGATTGATGAAATCAAAATAATAACGTAATTTCTTTGTTTCATACGTCGAGCAAACGGACTGCTCCTCCCATCAAAACGGTGGCGATATTTGCGAGGTGAGGGTGAACGTGACAAAAAAACGTTGAAAGACGATACAGGACGGCGATGAGGCAGTCCTTGCAGATAATAAACGATTGGTGCTGGCGCGGAAACAACGTTTGCCACTGCAGTGGCGGTGCGAAGTGCCTAAATCGGTGCTTAAGGAGGTGCTAGCCATAATGGCTAGAATGACTGATGAACAGTACCCTGTTGCACGTTGGGAGCGTTAGGCTGAACAGCAAAAGAGGCAGCGAATGCTGAGCTCAGGAATAGGCGAGCCATGCAGCCTGCTGGGCAACTTGATACAAGGAACGCAGCAATCAGGTGGGCAGCCAGGAATTGAACCCGGACCTCTTGCTTGCCGGTCAGGTGTGCTACCATTGAACCACGGAACTCGGAACATTTTGTCAGGCCTCTCCATTTCATCTCAAATCGATACAGTCGTTTGCGCAGCGAGCACTGTCAGTCTGTACATTTTGCTGTAGGGAGGGGACATTTATTTCACATTGCTGCCACAACGGAAAAGTGCTTCTGCTGCAACTCACACTGTTGTTCATTGGTGCTAATGTGGAGGCGAGGCATTTTCAGGAATTATTCGTTTGTATTCTGCTGCACATGCGCTAAATTCCCTCTGTGCTGAAGTCGAACAAATTCTTGGAAATGGCTCGTACTGTTTCAGAATCAGTGGAAACTGTACCATAAGCTAATGCTAATAACCCATGAACTAATCGGTGATGCAAGAGCATTGAATGTGCTGGGAAGAAGTTGTGTTGGTGTCTTGTCACCGCAACGCACGAGACTAGATCATTAAAATGATGGCCGTCCACCTCTCAAAGCGCCAGGTCCATGGGGCTGTATATTTCTAAGCCATTGGCTTTGGCTCATCCTATTATTTCCATAGGCTTCATACTTATCTGTATCAAGCAAAGGGTGCTACGAACTGAATGCCTGTCACGTTTTCACTAATCGACTGCAAGTTCTTAATTTGAATACATTCTTTGCTGAAGTATCTTTTCTGTATTTATTTTTTTTCCGTTAGGTAAGTGGCGGTTCTCGCCATCACTTCCATGCAATAGTTTTCTATTTGCGTTTCATGTCATGGTCGATTTATTTGAGTTCTCATGAAGTCAAAATAATAGTCTATAAAAAGTTTCTCTTCGTATGTCGCGCAAACGAGGTGCCCCTCCCATCAAAATGGTGGCCATTTTTGCCAGGTGAGGTTGAACGCGAAGAAGAAATGTTGAAGGAGGTCCCACAAGACGGCGATGAGGCAGTTGTTGCTGGCGCTGAAAAAACGTTTGCCACTGCAGTTGCAGTACGAAGTGCCTAAATCGGTGCTAGCCGTAATGGCTAGAATCGGTGATAAACAGCAAGCACATGTATGTAGGGAGCTTAGGGCCGCCCAGACCGCTGAACAGCAAGAGGCAGCGAATGCTGAGCAACTTGATGCAAGGTTGGCATTTTCAGGAATTAGTCTTTAGCATTGTGCCGCACATGCAATAACTTCCCTCTGTGCCGACGAACAAGTTCCTCGAAACGGTCCGTCCTGTTTCAGAATCATTGGTGTCTGTACCATATACTAACGCTAATAGCCGATTAGCTAATCGGTGATGCAAGAGTGTTGCAAGAGCAGAATCTCCCTGTGTACTGTAAACTATATGTGTATAAATGTAATGAAGGGGAAATGTAATGAATGCAATGAACAGAGGATTGTCAAGAAGACGTTATGCTCACAATAGACGGCCAGCGTAGCGGCCGCAGGCCGCTAGTTCCTTTGTAAAGCGACGGACTGGACGTGTTACCTCTTCGATCCGCCGCTTTGACCTAAGCGTCAGTTACCTTAGCCTTGTAGGTAACGAGCTTCAGGCTATTACTTACCTTTAAATGCTTTCGCTCTTCCTTCTCTTTCTCCACACCCTCCTCTTCACTGATAACAGCCTTCCCTTCACCCTTTCAGAGCCTAGAGGTCGCCTGGCGTATTATTATGGCCTTCTTAATAGTCCTCGTAGGACGCCAGGCGATCTCCGCATACAGAGTCACCCTCTGCCAGCTTACAAAGAGCATGATGGATACTTGGTGGATGCTGTGCACCCCACCCCCCAAATGACCCTCGCATTCTGGCGACGCATCTGCACTGTGGTGCTATGCACCTCCCGCCCCTCAGTAAAACCATGCCTTTCTTTCGTGAGGACACTGAGCCTGCGTTCGCGTTGCCGGTAGGGGATGTCAACAACAGTTCACCCAAACCCAATTGTCCCCGCGGAAAAAAAACGGACTCTATAGCTAATCTGTCCGACCAATGATCTCCTCTCTTTTTTATCCCATGCTGTCAAACATCCACTACGTCATGGAATAAGCTCACGGGTTAGGCTCACCGAACGACCTCACCTTTGTTCAATCCTTTTCATCTCCACGATTACCGATCGATCCACCGAACCAATGTTGAGCTGTACGTTCTTTGACGGTCCCCTGGCCAAATGCTTGGTTGATATTGCGAGCAGTTTCCGCTGTTTTACGTCCCATTTTGAACTCATACAATAAAATCGCTCGAATTTGCTGTTTTTCCATCTTTAATTTGACAGCCTAAAATAAACAAGAATAAACAGTGAAAACAAACCATTAGCATAAATCAGTAGAGCTAATTTCACGCTTTAAAATGGTATATTACATGAACATAGTTAAATAAGTTTATTCCAAAATAAGCATCAAAGTTTAAAATAACAAAAACAGCAATTATTTTCGCACCAAGCTAATAGTTCGTGTGAAACAGTAGCAGATCTCGTGAGAGCGAAATCTCATATTAAACAATAATCAACCGACATACTCGACCACCACCCAAAATCACTACTCCGAAAACGTGCTAGACCTCATTATCACACCCAACCTGTCGACGAGATTCATAGACTTTGAAGCGGAGTAAGACATAAACAGTGACGACCCCAATCATCACCACCCTCAGCCTCGACATAATTAAGCAGTAACCCAGATGCTATCATAACACGATTATAAGTACGCAAAAAGGCAGTCCCAAAAAAGAAATCGAGACTTAAAAGCTCCCCACGCTCGCTAGAGAAGAAAATGCTGACCAGGTCGGGAAAAAAAAATTTAATACCGTATCATGTTAAGTGAAACAGCGCAAAAAAGACTGACCACCAAGATCTCCTGCACAAAATAAATATCGACAAGATCCTCAATTCCATGCAAAAACAATTTCTGCGCATGGATATTCTCTGTTAAATACAAATCCATCACATTCCATTACTTGAATATTCGAAATAGCAGAAAAGCTTTTCAGATGATTAGGTCCCCATTACGGAAACAATCAGGACCGCTGAAGAAGAGAATTCAAGCTGAACCGGTCAAATCCGTTCGGCTGGAAGGAAAGTGGTTCATGAAGGAAAAGCTCTCGGTGGAATCCTGAGGCAGAAGGGGGATGTTGATCAGGTTCTTCAGATGCTGGATGGCGCCTGCATCCTTGTATAACTTTCGGAGCTGGGGAAGCGTTTTGTGGAATCGCCGTCGGTGGCCGACAAGGACGTCGCGGCTCAGATCTGGGAATGATGGCGGTGCGTGCAGTGCATCTGAATGTAAATCTCTCGATTGCTTGGATGCAGACTCACCAGCATGGAGCTTGAACATGATTTTGACCGTATAGTCAAAGAGTAAATAAGATTCCAAGATGCAGGGTATGAGAGCTGCTACACGACAGTGATCCTGCTCTGGTCGACGAGTTGCTCTGACTCGCTCCCGTCGACCCAAAAACTGGAAGAGAATTCATTCGTGGACCGAACCAGGTGCTTTTCGGTGAATCTGGATTTACTGAGGCGAGACCAATCTGCCGATTGGAGGGCCAGAATGTCTTCTAGGTAGTCAAAAATAGCAGCACCCAGCTGAAAATAATAGTTGATGTCGTTACCTCCGAGTAGTTGGAGCCGGTCTTCGCTGACCTGGACGTTCCCGGGGAAACCCGGGTAATTCTCGTGAAACTTCAACTTCGTGAGAAGGAAATCCACGTAACACTTGACGAGATTCCCGTGCGCCTCCCGCGCCTCCCCCCACGTCCGACCCAGCTCCACCAGCGCGGCGCGATGCCGGATCGACTGGGGGATGACGTTGGGGTGGCCGTCTCGGAGCAGCTTGTGGAGGACGTGGCAGAACTTCCACGCCACGACTGCGCCTCCCCCCACGTCCGACCCAGCTCCACCAGCGCGGCGCGATGCCGGATCGACTGGGGGATGACGTTGGGGTGGCCGTCTCGGAGCAGCTTGTGGAGGACGTGGCAGAACTTCCACGCCACGACCTGGTTCTCGTGGATCGGCTGCTTTGGGGCCAGCTGCCAGAAGCGCGATGCTCCCTTTTCTTCGTGGGTGCCTATGATCAGGTCTGAGGGATGGCGAGCCATCAAGGATAATTCATACCATTTTATTTGATGAAGCAAACTCAGCGCCTCCTGGAAGCATTAGAGATGTCGACCCGGGCCTAAGTGTATCAACTACAGCCTATCTGGATTTAATAGTCATCCTCTTGCCGTGTCAAGTGCCATAAAAATAGGGCTAATAAGGAGATCCTTTTTAACTGGCTAAGTTCTCCTCAATCTGACTTGGTTCAGATACAATCATTACTCACTTGCTCCTAGCTTCTACATTTGTGTTCAATAACGAAAACGTCACCTTCATACCTTGTAACAATAGGATTCGATTTCTTCCACACACGTAAAAGTAGAACATACAGATTCGGGATCCAGACGAAGTATGAAGCAGATATATATAATCTATTTAAAAAAACTGGCCTTGCAGGCTGTGAAAAAGACGACAGAGTAAACACATGCTGAGTCCAACTTCACATTTCCCCCCCTTGCCTTCATGCATTCAACTTCAAATGAACTCGATTAACCGTACATATAGAAAGGCAAGAAGAGGCAATGCCATAAAACCATCACTGTTTCCGAAACGAAGGAAGCAGCCTCGCCTGCTTTTCACACACAAGGAATTCCAAAACTGAAGATATAGGATTCCGCATCCGGACCGCTCTGACCTAGACCTTGGCTACCTTAGTCTAACGCGCGAGGTAAAAAAAGACTGCATTTCTGGCAATCATGCTTTCGACTATAATTTTTAACTCAGGCACATGCTTAAAATAAGCAAAGGATACACCGTGCATGTTTTTCCTTCACTGGTTTTTCCTTCTTGCTCAGCGCCTTCTGAATCGTCAGAGCCTGTAAAAATCAAATCATTTCCAAATCAAGGATGCCGGGGCATTTCTATCGTGTCATGCTGTTGGGTGTTTCAAGTCGAGATGTTTCCCATGCTTTATCTGTCTCTGTAGTTAGATAAGGCATTAGCAGCAGCCTCTCTAATCAGATTGCGACGTTCTCCATGTTTCAGGGCTGTATTTTCATGAGGCATCGGTGAACGTGGCAAAACAACATTCAGTGTCTCGTTTTATCCCATCGGTTAGTGGGGCTGTCAATCTCGCTGCCAATCACCCGTTCACGTTCCAAAGGAAAACTTTTTTTCGGTCCGCATCTAATGGTCGAAAGGTTGGAGGACAGAAGGAAATGAATGCAGAATGCATCCTAAAGTGCAAGGACCGAAACCAGAATTTTTTATTATCGAAAGGCACGGAATACCGAATGGGGAACATTTACTTCGAATGTCAAATTCAATCTCGAAGGTACGGAAGATCGAATGACACGCCGAATGTAGAAATGTCGAAATTTCAAGTCATCTCAAGTCAGAAAGGAAGTCATGTGAATTTCAAGAGCAACATCCCAGGGCAACATTTTGCGTCAACCCTCTTAGGGTTGGGTCGACTAACCTTCAATGTCTTCTGAGAGGGAATCCCTTTGACTTTTCTGAAATTACACGAGAAAATAACGCTTGTCACGTCCCTGCCGTTGATGGATCGCTCTCGATGAACAAGAAACCCGCAGCAGTTCATTTTCTTTTAATTTGAGGGCCCTGCATTTTGCTCCTGGTGACGCGTTTGAACGACACAAGGCAAGTGTCACGGGACTGTGCAACGTCAGAAACCTTATCGTGATCAAACTCATCATTGTACTCTTATGAATGATGAATATATGTACAGACTGAAATTTTGCATTTTTGGAGACAGTCTTGTTGCACGTTTTGACAGGAGATAGCTCAGAAATCCGCCCAAAAATCCTTTCGTCGGACTTTTAAACTTTGAAGCACGGATATTCTATTAGGGGTATATATGATCATCATCTATTGAAGATTCCGGCCATTAGTTTCCATTAATAAGCGATGTGTTTCTCGCCCGTTGCTCCATCGTACTTTTCCAGGTAACAAGGAAACCGACAATGAAAGCTGTAGGACTTATGAAGTTCATTTCGGTACTTGTATTGATTCTTGGTTTCAAAGCACTTCTATTCACATTAAGAACAAAGATGGAGAAATGGAGGGAAATAGACGAAGACAATGGCAGACTCATAAACTTGTCAATCAGCTTGCTAACTCGGTAAAACACGACGAAAATGAACCCAGTCAGACTTGATTAAAAGAAACCACCGCATCCGAATCCAGGGCAATAAGTATCCATCTCGTCGTAATCGTTGGCCCTCCCGGGATGGCGCCTTCGCAGGAATCTTAACAGGAGATAGAGACTCGGCATCAATAAAAGGATGCAGAAGATCGCCAGCATGTCAAAGTGTGATTCATCCATGTCTCTTCTTTCTTCTTCGCTGCCGTAACACGATAGTTTTTTTTTCCCCCTCGTGAATTCCAAGAGATTGCAATTCTTCGTGGGAGAAGATTCTAGGTCGATGAAAAATCTGTTTTCTCTTTCGCTTCACGCCTTTGTCATGTGCGGCCATTATTTGTCAAAATCCAGACTATCCGGTGTATGGAGATATGGAACTTGATAAAGTGATGTTCAACTGAGGACAGAAACGAAATCGAAAAGATTTCTCAATCAGATGATTCCAGAACTCCTTGGAAGCGAAATAGGAAACATTAATTAAAAAGAAAACGATATGATCAATATTTGAGAGATGGCAATTTAATGTAAGGAACCGCTCAAACACAAGTATTTATGAAGCCGCTTCAATTTCTTTCAAGTGCTCATAATCCGTTTCAAACGCTATTCCCTTCATTGCATCAGTTACAAACATTTCACATGAAAACGAGGGATATGAACCATCTTATGGTTCATATCCCTCGTTTGGTCATACGCAGACAAGCCCACCTCAGATTAACTCCAATAAGCCCATTATAATCATGTCATGGGGAGGATAGTGGCAGCCTTCTCGTGGCCCTCCCCGTTAAGCGAACCTGACGATTACCTGGTAATCGCTAAAAACGCGAACTAATGCCCCTACATCGGAGACTGAACGCCGTTTCCCGGCCTCTCAGTCACAATAGCGACCGCGCAAAACGTTGGCCAAAAGGTCCTCATCAGGGCCAGCTGAATCGCCAAGTGGGCCCAGCAATTCGGCTATGCCAACTAAATGTGGAGGGCCTATCCCGATCCAAAGGAGAAGTCATTGCGAGACTCATGCAGGAAAACAACATCGATGCCCTACTCCTGCAAGAAACGCACGTGGCACAAGAACACGCGCAGCGGCTCCAGATTCCTGGACTCGACCTTGTTTCCAGCCGATGTCATCCGAAACATGTCGATAGCTCTTTGGGTCGTCTGCTGGTTTGCCTGGTTTAAGGAGGGCGATGACCTTTGCCCTTCGCCATGTTTTCGGTAGTTTTCCTGAGTTAAGGATGTTGCTGAATAGTTTCGCGAGCCAGGTGCGTGCTCTTTCCTCGAGATTTTTCAAAAATTCTGGAAGAATTCCGTCTTGACCTGCCGCCTTATGGGTTTTGGTGGCGGACGGAGCGGCGTCAATTTCGGCCTTCTTGAAAGGCTCTGAGAGTGTTGACGTCGAGACGCAAGCAGCAAGGGATGCCTTCAGGGCAGTCTTCACCTCCCTTTTGGTAGCCCGGCTCGCGGTTGTTTTTGAGTTGGATGATCGTTGGGTAGCGATGTTGTCCGCACTAACCTTCAGGTTTGTTGTTGTGGGAGCTGCACCACCAAGGCGTCGCAGCACATTCAAAGGTCGGCGGCTGGAGTGAGGGAAGTCTAGGCCCTCTGTGGCCTCTATCCATCTCTGTCGCCTTGCCGTGTCCAGCGACCTGAGGAGGTTCCCAGCTACCTCCGGGTCTCCCGACTCTTCGTACTCCCTGAGGAGTACTTCGCTTTCTGTGCTCCAGCCCGGTGTATACGTGCTCCTATGGCCGCGGGGGATGTTCTTCTTCGCAGCCGTTTTGAGGAGTTTTGTGAAACTGTCGAAATTTTCAGGAGTTGGTGGGATGCGGCCCACTGTTTTTTCGACTGCTTCTCCGAACCCCGGCCAATCTGCCCGTCGCAGGTTCCACGGAAACGGAAGCCACTCTAAATAACGACCTAAAGAAGATGGAGAATTACTTCCGTCAATGGCGTCTCTGTCTCAACCCGCATAAGACCGCAGTTACAGCATTCCACCTCCAAAACTCCGCCGCCAACAGAACGCTGAAGACACAGTTCTGCGGTCAAAGCGTCCAGCACGATCCAAACCCCCGCTATATGGGACTAACACTGGATAGGAGCCTGACGTTTCGGCAACACCTGAAGAAACTCAGAAATAAGCTAGCCTCGAGAGTCAACCTAATCCAGCACCTCGCTAGCACTACATGGGGATCCGACGCACGTACCCTCCGAACCGCAACACTCGCTTTGGTCTACTCGACCGCGGAGTATTGCACTCCTGTGTGGGCCCGCAGCGCTCACACAGACGCAATCGACCCCCAGCTGAACGCCGCTCTTCGAGTGGTAACCGGATGCCTCAAGTCGACTCCGCTCCCATGGCTCCCAGTGCTCGCGCACATCCCCCTTGCCGAAATCCGGCGAGACGTGACAAGAAGATTATTGCCAACCAGTTCCATCCCGATTCATCGCGACATCGATGAGACCATCCCGTCCCGCCTAAAATCAAGACGTCCTTTCTGGACTGCCGCGAGAATCCTGCACGACCTGGGGTCGTGCACGGAAGCACGCTGGCGAGAAGCCTGGTCTCGCGTGGACGTGAAAAATAAGAACCTCATCGACGATCCATCGGCTGAGGTACCAGGTGCCACACTCCCACGCCGCGAATGGGTGACCTTAAATCGCATCCGGACTCTTCATGGTCGTTCCGGAGACATGATGCACAAGTGGCGTATTAAACAATCGCCAACGTGCGAATGCGGCATTCCAATCCAAACTATGGAGCACATCATCAACGAGTGCCCATTGTACTCATTTCCCGGCAGCACCAAAGATATACACGCAGCATCACTAAGAACTATTGACTGGATTTCAAAGATTGACATCAATTTATAATAGTCGCTATACCCATACGAAAGAAGAAGATCATGTCAAGATACCTTGGTGGCTGTCAGAGGAGGCACGATGCGACATTGAAAATGGCCGATGGAGGAGTTTCAGAAGTGAAGTTGCGATCAGGTGCTTCATCAAATTTCAGTTCTATTACTGACAAAAACCATCCGAAAACGCCAAAAAAAACCTTAGATATAACAAAGGAAAAAAAAGGGGAAAATTCCAGGATGTTAACTAACTTGCGGAAATATCACCCTCATGGCTCTTAAATCGAGACGGTAAGTGAAACTGTCATGCGAAACTCAGACGAAACAAGATCGCGATAAACCCTCCCCCTCTCCCCTAGGTAGATACCCTGAGAGGTGATCAAGGATTTACCTGCGCCAAGTGTGAAAAGCAGAATGCGAACCTTCCAATGCTCTAGATGTACCCGATGCGGCCGGGACGTGATTCCAGCCAGCCGCAATCAAAACGCACCGGCATGGTGTATCCAAGGATTAAAGCTCTGCGCTGAGATAGGGCGTCTTTTAACTGACGAATGTTGAAAATTTACGTCATGCCATTCGTCGTATCTCGGTTCCTTTGTGACCTTGGGGTCGGCATCCAGTATAAAAATAAAACGTCCACGATTTTCCTCACGAAAAGACAATATTGGAGGCATCGGTCCCATCCAATGAAAACCTTAATCTTTCACCTGTCTCTATGAGTAAATACCTGCTTTCACGAATGAACTGGTCGATATAATGCAGAGCAAAAAATTCACTTGCAACGAGCGGGCAAGCACCAGGAGCTCCGTATCAGGTTTCTGCATCACTTACCTCATTCGCTTCATAACGGATGCATGAAAAGAACAGAGCTGCAATCGTGTCATGTTTGAGCGACCCAAATAATATTTTTTTGCAGTCGTCTGCAAGGTCACTGGCAGTGACCTTGAAGATAATCTTGCTGCACTTACAGTGGATTCCTCAATGTGAGAACGGATAAAGGCTTTCGAACGATACTTGAAAGTACTCCTCGGTGTAACTCTTTCTACACCAGTGGCTCTTCGACCACTCGGATGTAAGTCTGTGCTACCTTAGACCAGCGGTTCCCATATATTTTCCCAGTATAAAAAAGTCACTATAACCGCATCCGCTCATGGTAATACTTGCCGCGCCTAGAAGGTTGATATTTTTTTCAGCGTCATAATTAGAAAATACCTTGTTCTGGATTCCGGTGGGTCGGGAATTTTTCTGAACGTCAGCAAGTGGGTCGCAATTCATAGATGTCTGGGAACCGCTGCCTTAGCCTGAGGCGTTAAAGCCTTTCTACGCCATCGGCTTGGCAGAAGGACATAGCATGGGTCAAATGCGCTTTTAGGTGGAATGGTTTTTATCTTAGCCCGTTGTCATTCAGAAACTTCTCAGCCAACTGACCTCGAAATGCGATGCCTCGGGCCTGACACGCGAGGCTTACTAGCTTATATCTATCTAAGAAATAGACTTCAGGGAACAACTATTGACGATGCCCACCAGTGTCCTTGTTGTGGATGCGAAAGACCTCAAGACGAAAACTCATGGGGTGATAATCAGATACATGTAACCAGGACCTTACCCTGTTTTGGATACCCCAGGATTCCCTTACCCTACGTCGTCGTGGGCGATGCCTCTGGGTAGAGTATGCTCCATTTATGGCGCCAAAAGAAGACACCATATCTATTGCGCGTGATTGACATGTCTGGCGGAAGACCATGTAGAGGAGTTGGGAAAACAATGTTCGGAGGATCTCCCCGGGGGGGGGTTACGATTCTTGAATTCAGACAGAATTGCAAGACGATGCATGCTGCGTAGGTTACCTATGTAGCAAGGGATCAGTTGGTTTTTCATGAACTGGAGATCGCTGAATCATAATGGCAATCTCATCTATTGCCAAGAACAGTTTGCCTTAGCTGCCAGCAACAATATGTGCGAGTGAAAGTGAGCTGTAACTTAATAGTAGTTTCCCTTAATAAGGGATGTGTTTCTCACCCGTTGTTCCATCCTTCTTTTTCAGGTAACAAATTTCACTTGACAAATTTCATTGTCGATTATCATCGACAATGAAATTTGTAGGACTTGTGCAGGTCATTTCAGAACTTGCACAGATTGTTCTTATTATAAATAGAAGTGCTTTAAAATTCACAAAGATGGGAAAATGGAGGGAAACAGACGAAGACAATGGCAGACTCATGAAATCGCCAATCGGCTTGTTAACTCGCTAAGACACGATGAAAATGAATTCATCCAAACTTTATTAAAAGAAAAATCTTAAAATTCTATCCGCCTTCTAGATTGTGACTCATCCCAGAGTTACCTAACGCCTCCATCCATTACCCATGCACAGCATGTTTCTGACATAATGGACCAGACATTATTTAATTTGTGCTCATCAAGGCCAAAGGTGGTCAATTTATGGTCTTCAACCTTTTCTCGCAGTTGTTGATGCTGTTCCACAACACTTTCATTGGAATTCAGTCCCCCCCCAAAAAAACAAATTTGTCAGAGATGATCCAAAATGCGGTGGGGCTTGGAATAGGCCTTAGACTGCTGGATCTACCACATGGCGTAGTCAAGAGGGTTCAGATTTGGAGACGGCGGAGGCCACTCCTCCTTGGTCAATAACTGGAAAATTCTTCCGACACCAGTCCTGTGTCATATTAGCTTCATGAGACGTTGCTCCGTCCGGCTGGAATGTCCATGGCTCATCCCCGAACATGCCCTGCTCCCCTGGGCTCAAGATGTCTTGCAGGATGGATTTCATGATTTATTTGCTGATGTCGGCCCTAACCATAACCGAGGCCAGCTTCCTGCTGCGGAACACCATTCCAGTACGGTCATGAAACTCCTCTCGACTTCGTGCCAAAACCCGATCATTTTGCTTATTGTGGACTGCCTTCGCGATGAATAACTTCTCGTCCGAGAAGACAATGTTGGGGGCCGAACCATTCTTGAGCTTTCCCTGACGATTTCGGGACTGTCTCTTATTCTTGGTGGCTGCTCTGAGGAGCTCTCGCTTCTGAAGCCGGTAGGAGAATCCTAGATTGTTCTTCATCATTCTCATCATCGTCGACCTCGAGACATTCATCTCCTTCGCCATCTTCCTAATGGACCTGTTGGGATTGTGCCAAATTCGGCGCTTGACTTGGTTGACCAATTTCTTTTGTTCTCGTCATTTTCCTGTTGTCGCCAGATTTGTTTGGCGGTGGAGTCTGTCTCAAGGTGTCGATCCATTGTTCTTTTGATGAAGGCTCGGCTCAAGTTCAACTTTTCCCCGGCCTTTTCAGACCCTGTTCATGCACTTCTACAACTAACGACTGCCTGACATCCAACGCCATTTTCTCCGTTTGTGTTCAAAAGAAAGTCATATTTATGACTACATTAAACAGCAGGAACGTACAATACCAAAGAATAACATTTGAACTACACGAGTCAAATATTTGGTGCAGGAGGGGCCTCTGAAGTTTGGTTACACTTGATCTGGACAACCCTGTACATCCCAAGGCATTCTTGAGTTTGCTTATGCGGACATGTCCCTGTTCCTTCTCGACTCCAACGTCTGCGTTGAGACAATCCTCAGATCACTCATGCATCTGCAGAACTTGGAAGGAAGCTTTTTTGTGCAAATGGATAATTGCGCGAGAGAAAATAAAAGTTGATACATATTTGTTCTCGCACATCTCGTAGAAACTGACATTTGAAGGGGTCAGTATTTTTTCATTTCATTTTTTGTTATTTAAGAAATTTGTTTGGAACAAAAGCTGGTCAACAAATTAAAGGCGCATTGAGGTTGCGCAGGATCCTTCAACACAACAGAAAATCTGGAAATTTCACTCGACTTCATCTTTTTAAAAGGCTCAGGTAAGAGGGTTACAAGGAGAGGGAAAATTACATATATTCAAACTTTGTTCCCCAAAACAGGTGGTCCTATCCATGAGGACATCTATTAGCTCTTCAGCTTCATAAACAAGTATCTGAGTGACACTGAAACGCTCACATTCACTGGCAAGTTTCATTTCACAACATATTCTTATACGTATTGCACAGATTTGAGCATGGAGAAAATTCAACGGAACGCCTTCTCTATCTTACCGAGCTGCAACGATAAAGATTTTTTTCTGAAAGGCAGGGTGTCCAAAAAGATATTTTGGGGCATCCGGTATTTTAAAAATTAATATCCAAAAAATCCCTGAAATAAAATTATTCCAACAGTAAAAGAAGGAGCTACTCAACCACTTATTACCCGTTATTGCAATTCCACGCAGGTCCCACTTGCGACTGCAAATATCCAAACGATATCAGTCGTAACTCTCTGGATAGCTGCGACGATTCTGTTCTTCGGTTCTCGGAGATTGTTTCCTCAAGAAAAGTAGACAATGGCCTCACAAAGAAAAATCCCAAATGGGGTGAATCACCAGGAACTGAGAAATAGAATCATCGCTGCTTTACGCCTGACACTCTTCAAAAAGTGTGGCAAGAGCTTGAATATCGTTTGGACATTAGCAGTCATAATATTATTATAATCCCAACCATTTTCGTAGCCCGTGTTGTGCCTATTTAAAAAAATCAAACTTTTTTCAAGATGTTTTGCTTGCAGCGCTATTGCAGTGTCTGAGTGAAATTCAAAAGCACGGGACGAAAGACGACTCTTCGCATCGAGGTAATAGATATGGAAAATTTCAAGTCTGTGATTGACCCACATCTCCCACGTCACTTTAAGGGGCAATCCATTCCACTTGGGTTCCGGTTTCGGAAGCTCAGTGGCATCACACAGATGTTCGTCCGGAAACACGCTGACGAATGGTGTTCAAACGAGAGATATGTACAATATGAGAAGACATTCATTAAGTACGGGCGTTTTTCCATCAGCTCTCAAACATGGCAAGCTCATCGCGATCCATAAAAAAGGAGAGAAGGACATAGTCTCAAACTATCGGTCAATCACAATTCTACCGGTTATGTCAAAGGTCTTTGAAAAATTGGTGCAACAACGTCTCGACTCGTATCTCGACTCCGTCTCCTTCATCTCACAGTTTGGATTCCGTAGCAATCTCAGCACTCAAGACGCATTGCTTCATTTCTTGAAGGAGGTGCACTCAATCCTAAACAGAAATCAAGCAGTCGTAGGCATTTTCTACGATATCGCCAAAGCGTTCGATAGCATCTCCCACAAATTATTGCTACAGAAGCTAGAATCGCTTGGCGTCCGCGGTGTCGCAAACTCGTGGTTTCAGTCTTACCTCTCCAACCGGCAAGCAGCAGTACATCACAGGGATCATACAGGTCGCGTTCATGTCTCAGAACCGATCAACATTACTAGCGGCGTTCCACAGGGCTCGGTCCTTGGTCCACTCCTCTTTCTAATATATATTAACGACCTCCCCACCAACGCTCCCAAGATTCACCTCACGCTCTTTGCCGACGACACCACAGCCTGCCTTCCTGTTTCACGGAACTCCACGCCCACTTCCGTCTCAACATCTTGCGACATAGCCATAGATTCTTGGACAACCAACAACGGTCTACGCCTCAATGCATCAAAAACAACTCGAGTCCTTTTTTCCACACTCCGACGTACAGATCCCCCACTCACCTTCGCCACCTCAACCACTTTTCTCGGTATTCGTTTCGACCCTTATTTTCGCTGGGACAACCAGGTGGACCATGTCTGTCGCCTCTTGAAATATGCTGCAGCATCTATTTACCGTCTCTCTTCTATTCTCTCTCAGGAAGATTTTAAAAAATGTACTACGCTCTTGCCTTTCCTCACTTGAGCTATGGACTTCTTGCCTGGGGTCATTGCTCTGAGCGACATGTCTGTTGTATCCTGTCGCTCCAGAAACGCATCGTCAGAACCATCCTCCAAAAGTCAATCCGTACCACATGTCACCCTCTCTTCCCTAAACTCAAATTCCTTACCTTCCCCAGCTTGGTTCTCTTTCATACTAGTGTCTATTTCCATGTTATTCTCTAAAAACGAAGCCATCTCAAATGCAGGCGTACATTCCTACGACACCCGAAGTAAAAATGACTACCACCGTTCAATTGATTCATCCGCCCTGGCTAGTAGACTAATCTCTTGGGGGCCGCATTACTTCAATTCTATCCCCAGGTCAATTCAACAACTCAATCATACAGCCTTCCGAAGGCAGTTGAAGGAACTCTTTCTCTCACACCCGCTCTACTCATTCTCAGAATTCTTTGATATTACCTGGTAAACTCCCCTCCTACCCCACATCAGGGTTACTTACCCACCGTCCTCTTACTCGAGTTTCCTCTTTTGTAAAGATGCAGTCATACCTCCCTCCCCCTCCCCTCTTTTTTTATTTTTATTTTTTTATTTATTTATTATTTTTATTTCAACTCTCCTCATTTTGTCATTCTCTTATACCTCACCCCTTTTGATTCTATACTTATGTTCATGTGTTCAGTTTCGGTGTGTCCTATTCAGTTGTGTCCTAGTCCTAGTGTGTGTCCTAGTCAGTATGTTCTGAGTGTTCTGTCCAGTTCTGTTTATTTTCTTACTTATTTATTTTATTTGTCTGTTTGTTAATTCATTTATCTATTCATTTATCTCTTCACCTTCTGCCTCTTTATGAGAGTATGTACACTTGTAGTTTTCAGATATGACGAACTCAACGGACCAATTGGTCTTGCAAGAGTGATGGAATAAATATTATTATTATTATTATTATTTAGGGAGGTCGTAAAAAAACCCACCCCCAGGCAAGGGAGACTCAAAAGGGGTATGCTGGACCAGGGGCAAGAGAGATATTTCTCGCCATGCCATTATGGACTGACCCCAGACAGAAGCTGACTCGGAGAGAGGCTAAGTCTACCCTAACGCTCTCTACCTCTAAAAGCATTAACTTCAACCTAATTTCCAACGATAACAGTTTTAAAAGAACCTCTAGCGCCCCTGAATCAAAATATACGGTAAGGCCCCGCCTTAACAAAAAGAGCATTCGTATCCAATTCTTTACCGGGGCATCTCCATCATGTGGATTTCATTGTGTCCTACCTTGCGTCTCCATTGCGTGGTCCAAGTAATTCGGAGATCATCATGCGCTTCTTTTCTGGTTACTTCAGTATGAGGTTCCTGGGCATTTTCGTTCACGCAAAAGGAGAGGGAATGACCACTCGTGCAGTTCCGTCCGTAGCTGTTCATAACTATAATTTGATGAAATTACAAGGTGAAGGGGTCTCACGGCGACGAGCAAGAACTACGTGGGGAGTCATTCTCGGAAATTTCCCCTTGCTTGAAATGCTGTCCCTATGATGTGAAAAGAGCTTGCGAGGAGTTATTTCGCCGACTACTACCTACCGGGTTTGTCTCGGGTTTTCAATTAAAATATGCAGGCCTCTCGCAGAGTCTTTCGTTTCACCGATTGCTCGGCCCTATCACGGCAAGAAGCTTTTCCATATGTAGGCCTCTACAAATTTCCGGGCGGGAACTGTAAGTGATAATCCTGATCATCTTCATCTCCTAGCACAGCTTGAATAGCTCTTTCTCTCCGAGTCCCAGCGGGTCGAACACCCTTCTGACGCCATCGTATGGATTTTCTGCAGTCCCTTTCTATTTATTTAAATGGAGAACGCAAGACTTGGACAGGAATGAGCACCTGGGGTTCACATTCCTCATCGATCCGGGTCCTTCACCACGAAAATAAACGAGTCTCCACTGAACGTCGATGCCTCTGCGGGATTGAGCTATAATGACAAACTCTCCTATCTGGCATCTGCAAATTCTAGCCTGGTCATGGGACGGGAATTTCGCCAATAAATGAGATATCGCCATGGATAGATAATTTGTGACCTCCGTCTTTCCCTGCACTCACCCAACTGCGGCTATCATCTACTAGGCTTATCGGTTAACCTTGCACGGGTCTCGAACCTTTCCTATCGACGGTTCCGCAAATTCGTAAGTAAAGTTCAATTGAACTACTTCCTACTTCATTTTTCGACGATGAGACGATCAGCAACAATCGTCTTTCTAATCGCACCTGTTGGGAGATTGCTTCCCTCTCAGAACCTACAGCTGCTTCGACCAGTGGCGCAGCTACCGAATGTGCAGGCGGTGCGACTGCACCGGGGTCCACAGGCCAGAGGGGCCCAGACGCAGAGCTATGAAAAAGTGAGAGTCAGCAGCCGAAAAGGAAGGTTAAAAGGAATCAAAGGAATTCAACGCGACACTGCACAGAGACACCTCGCAACCGGGTCGCCGTTTCGTGTGGTTAAATGAAGTGGTGGCCACTTTCAATACCATTCATCCAGGGCCGGATTAAGAGGGGGGGGGGGGGGGGCCCTTGCCCGGATAAGTGTTAAGTCTTTCCGTAAAATAGAAGGGGGGGGGAGCGACTGCCTCTGCCTCTCCTCTGACCAAGTTTGCAGTCTATTTTTTAAATGTAGAAAGCATATAAGTTAATGTTTATTAGCTCCTGTGAAATAGATATTCAGACCCCAGACGAAAAATGAATAAGGCGACAGGACAGAGGGTGGTGGTAGGAGCTATGAAAAATTTCTATATCCGCCGCTGCCTTCCACTGACTTCAGCTACTGACGACGATTTATATGCTGCCGGAGAAAATTTATAATAAAAAATGACTCCCACATAATTCAATAGTAAGAAATTGGACAACGGGCCCCGTTTCATTCCTTGCACCAGGGCCCATGCCAACCACGCTACGCCACTTGCTTCCACCCCCTTATGGAGACAAGTTTAGTTACGTCGAACTGTCAGAAATTTATCAGAAAGGGTAAACTATTGTAATGCCATGAGAAACGTCTCGACAAGAAATGGCTTCACAGTCTTGAATGTCATTGTGTGAAATCACGTGGTCTCTGGAATACCATCCAACCTACGAGTTCGTACTCGCAAAGCTGTGTATCGAGATAGTGCATGGAAACCTATGTGTAGAAGGATGCACCATGTGGTTCCGACTTGCATTCCCTAGAGAGAGCCGTATGAGACGTGTCAAAGATGGCCGCGCCCGCTGTGGAATCCGCCGACGAGCTTTTCGAGATTCGAACTGCCTTTTACATCGGGAGCTTTCAATCCTGCATCAATGAGGCTCAGAAAATGAAAGTGAGTCATTTGGAAATACCTGATATGCCTAACGTAGTCATAGACCTAGTTCCTATATTCATTCCTTCGTTTGTGATTTCCAAGAGGAGGCAGCTGAGTCTCAGAACTCCAGTCAGAATGAATGGTAGTAACCCATAAGATATTACTTCTTTCTGTCTGTTGTAACCATGTTTTCACAGAATGGGATGTCAGACTCCACCTAATGAAGTGAATTTTTAAAATTTAAAACTCTAGTGCCATGGGCCAATATTTCAGATTCTCCCTGGTTGTGCAAAAAGTGCCATGAAATTTTCTTGCAGTTGGTTCCTAACAGGACTGACAGAAGACAACATGGGGCATATTTAGTAAAATGCTCCTTTTTTCAGCGTAAAGACACATTGGACTTTTTGAACATCCCTCACTGGAAAGCATGGCACTAAGAGGGTTAATGCCTTTTATCTAATTAAGACTGGGAAAAATATAGTCATTTTTAGTGCTCTTTGAGGGACCAGGTACTAAGCTGTTGTAGTTGCTTATCATATGACTAGTTTTTCAGATCAATCAGCATTTTTGAAGCCAGAGACTCATGGAGCCTCTGTTTCTTATTATCATGGAAAGGCTCTAGATTTTCACTAGTGCAAGCAAGATGATGACTTGCAAGCCAGATAAGATATCTGCTTGAGAATCAGAGCTGTGTACCTGATTTCTTATCCCATTGTCTTAATCATGGGTCATATAAAGTTGCTAAAAGGGTAATGGAAGAGGAACTTCATGCATAAAACTATGCATGATCCTTTATGAAACAAACATCCCAGATGTTGGATGGCAAAGGTAAGTGCTATGGGACAAGTGAACAACATCATGTTCACTGTCTACAACAATGTAAATATTGTTCAAACTATCCTAAATAAATAGAATCCGAACTTCTACTTAGGCTTCTGTTATTATCTCTTGCTTCATTCATTCAGGAACAGCTCTTGATTGCATAAGTCATTCTATGGATTGCTGAGGGGTAAAGACAGTCTTTTTAACAACTGTTCTGAGTCAAGTGTACCATGTAGGTGGCACTCTGGATTGAAGACAAATCCGGGAATTTCTCCATAAGTCTGAAACTTTGACAGAATAGGCATTGCAATATGGGGAATCTAGCAGTGGTCTTTGTTTGATAATCTACTTAGAACATTTAGAGATATAGTTATCACTCTCAGGGGTAAAAAGGCAAAAAGTTTTACAACACAGTGGACTTGATCATGGCTTTTACAGTAAGTGCCATGACAGAGTTTGCCGTTGCAGGACCTCCTCCTTCTGTTCAGCATCTCCGATTGTTTAGAGAGCACACAGTCAATGAAGCAGAGAGCAGATTGCTCTCTACTTAGGTGACTGTGAGGAAGGAAATGTTTTGGCAGGCAGCAGAACCATTTCTGGAACCATCCTATTGAGAACAGAGATGCTCAAGAAGGCAAAAGGACACGAATCATGACTTGTTGCTGGAAGATATCTGCTAATATCGTGAGACAAAGGTGTAATGTGGAAGATAGGGAAGGGTGAGTAGCAAACTACCCTGGAAGCAGTGCAGATTGGTCCAGAGCTCTTTGTAAATCAAAAGATCAAAGCACACCCAGTCCAATAGCTGCCGATATACATGACTGTGGTGGTAAGATGGGCCGACTTCCAATAGGCAGGAAAGTAGGAAGAGCTGTTTGAAACAGAGTAAGCTATACACCAACAGCCTCCTTGGATCAAGCCCCTTCAAGACTATGTATGTTACTCCACCTGTTATGGATCTGGCGTGGAGTGAGATTGCCACAGAAATTGGGGGGTTTTGGTACACTTAACTCAGAGAATGATTGTTAAGGTTAAAGACAATTGGCTTGCTTAGCTGTTAACACATCAACTAACAAACACTCATATGCGGAGGCATATTTATAGGGGACAAGGGATGCTTACTTCATCCTTGCAGCTGTTGAAAGTGCTTAGGATCCCTATGGGGAACTATTTTCACCCATGAAAACCTTATAGACAAGGTATGGCAAAAAAGATCAATGACTTTTAACCTAAATGTATCTGCTCGCACTGGAGTCATTTTTGCAAAATGCTCACTATGCATATGAATATGTATCCAACAGATTCTCAAAAATTGAAAATTTTTTTGGTCAGAAGCAATAATATCAGCACTTCTTGAGGCAGAGTTAGATGTTGAGAATGGAAAAGAGCTCCTACTGGTAGTGGAGAGAAGGAAACTCTTTAGCTATGGGCTATATGAGCTCCTGGTTCTGAAGACTATATTGAACTCATCTTCCATTTAAATTCATTCTTTGGGCTGGTCATTGCTTGCAAATAGTTTTCATGAGCTTATTCCCAATTTAGGATTCAGTGTGAGCAGATATATTTTGCCATACCATGTAGATGTTGATGTGTGTCCCATCCTTGCTCCTCCACCCAACACCTCCCTGCCCCCCTTGACTCACATCCTAAAATATGTCTATCCCATAAGTCTATGTTTTCCTTACATGGCTCAAACTCTGGTTGTAAAAGGTTTTTTTAAAAGTTGTAAGATGGCAATTGAAGGCTTGAGGCCCAGAGTAAGAAATCTATATTTTAATCACCTATGCAGATACTGAGAAAAATGAGATTATTTACTCCCTGTACTTGAATATGATTATCTCATAGATTGGACTTAGCCCAACAGACATGTAGGCCTAGATCTTAACTTTCTGGTGTAATGGCCAATGATGCCAATCACTGTTTTCATGGCTTAACATACCTTGGTGACACTGCAGGTGGGCAGCCCAGAAATGAAGCTGGAAAAAGACATCTTAATGTATCGTGCATACATTGCCCAGAAAAAATATGCAGTCGTTCTGGATGAAATCCGTCCTGATTCCCCTGAGGAGCTTCAGGCTATCAAGACATATGCACTATATCTCAGCTCTCCAGCAAAGAGGTATGGTAGGCATTATAACTAAGTGACAAAATCAGGACTATGTTCATTAACTTATAATCCTATATACTCCTTTTTTTTTTAAATACAGGGCTAGTCAAAATGATTGCAGCGGTTTCAGAAAATTACTACAGGTTTATTATTTGACATATACTTACAAGATTGCACAGATATATAAACAAATAGTGAAAGTTTTAGCCATGCTGCATCGAGTATGGGAAGAACTCGATTATAGAGTTGATGTGTGCAGAGTCACTAAAGGTGCACATATTGAGCATCTGTAAACACTAAAAAAAACTTTCACTATTTGTTTATATATCTGTGCAATCATTTTGACTAGCCCTGTAAAACTAATTAAATCATTCAAGTAACATTTCCTCTGCTGTTATTGAGTCTAATGAACTTTTTCCTTCATCCTCTCTCTAGAATAAGCATTGTGGCTGACCTTGATGCAAAGATTGCCAAAGGTGTGAATCCAGATCAGACCACATTCCTTCTCATGGCTGCCTCCATCTACTTCCAGGAAGAGAACTATGAGGAAACACTGAAGCTTCTTCATGAGTCTGATCATTTGGAATGGTGAGTATCAAGCATATTTTACCAGGGTAACTGGGTTGATTGGTCTTCTAGGCTTGGAGTGAAACATGGTTGGGGGAGATTGACCCTTGAGGTGGCAAGCTGACAGACATCTCACATGTTTTCTGGAGTGTCTGCTTTGGGTGGGATTAGCACATGTGTCACTCAGTGTGTTACATCTTGAAGATACAATTGTAATACACCTTAGAAAGCACTGTGCCGGTCATGGATATTAGCAACCCTTGAACTACCTACCTAAGGCCTCATGCAGGACCATGAAGAGGCAATCATGTCTTAGGCACTATTTGGGTGTGGTGCCTCAGTCAACAGGCATCCCATCTTCTCTGTGTGCTGCTATTGGAAAACACCCATTGTCTGCTGTGTCATACTTAAAAAAAAAGTATTCTGAGCATTGACATTATTGCTGGCTACTGGTTATGGATTAACTTGTATCCTCTTTCCTTAGGAAAGCCCTGACTGCATGATAATGTAGCATAATCTTTGGGGTGCTCATCAGGAAAGTTGATATTCAGTCATATTGTATTCCAAGGGTTTTCAATTTGTGGTCTTGGCATCTTCAAATATGTTGTTTTTATGAACTGCAATATGAATTTGGTTTCAATGCCTTATTTCAAGCCAAAGGGTTGCAGAGTCTGCCTGTTAATTGTTTCTTATCCCAACAGCTCCCCATTATGAATCCTCAGTCTTTAAGACTCCTTGCAGTCTTAAAGGTTGAAAATTCATTAAGAAGTCAGGACATTCCATTCAGAAAAATCATGCATGACTGAAAAATACTGTTATCTTTGCCATATGTACAAGTATGCAGTTTTTACTGGAGGACCCTGATCCCTTTTTTTTTTTTTTTTTTTTTTTTTTTTTTTTATTTTATTTTGATCCCTTTTTTTTTTTTTTTTTTTTTTTTTAGATAGAAGAGTGATAATGAAGGAATATATGCTTTTGCATCAAGATGCTCAGACTTCTAGCAGCCTGGTGCAGTGATGAATATTTCTTAGTTTTCATATATTTAAATATTGGAAAATGAGGAAATTCTTGCACTAATGAGAATTTTTAAATGGCATATTTACTTTTGAATGATCTATAATATATGGGTATGTCCAGGCCAAGTGGTCCTAGGATTTTAGCAGGAAATTTTCCTAAATATCCAAATATTACTTTTGCTGCAGGAGTTCATCATCTCTTTTCCCAGAATACATGAATGAAAGAGAATATTACATTGAAAAATGAAAGAATTAGTCATGTTATTTATGTATTATTCATACCATTCTCATGATACTCAAAAATGTGATGAAAATCCAAATCGGGAGAGACTGAAATGGACTACTGGAACAGGTCCAGCATGGGCTTTCCATGCATACTGATAATTTCAAATCAGCTCAGGTGTGAAGAGTAGATGTCAAATTTTCACATTTGAATGATACCTTAAAAATTAAAGTAAAATATATGTACAAAATTCTTGTTTCAAAATACATTTTCAGAACATGTCACATATGACACTCACAAAAAGGGCTTAATTTCTGTTTTATATGTAGTAATTTGGGGCAACTTACACTAATTCCAGGCTTTCATTCAATCTGTAGAATGAACATGAAACTGAATTATTAGGGTCTGCTTGATAACAGATATGTGAACATTAGAGCAAGTGACTACTTGAGGGTTCGCAAAATGTAATGTCTTACACTTTACACATAGGTACACCTCCAACAAAAAAGACAAAAGTGCAAGACTTTGTATTATGGAAATTTCAGTCACTACACAAAGCAAATTATTGCAGCTTTTATATGCTGATTTGTCATCCATAATATAGTTAAATACATTTTGTATGCTAAACATATTACTCAGAATGTCACATCCAACACTGTGGACAGACCCATATACTATCCATGAATTTCTGTTTTCTTTGACTTTTCAAAGCATATCTAGTAAGTTTTAATGCTAATTGTGTTCATGTATGGAAGCTGGGCATCTTTAAACAAGAAATAAAACAGGGCTGCCCATTTGGCTAAATTTATCAAGCACTAAATGATTGAAGTTTGAATTAGGGATGCACTGATGTGACTGATACTAATTGCCAGAGACTTAATAAAGAGTTGAGCTAGGTGGGTAATAACAACATCCAAAATGCTCTAAGATCTTTGCATATTTCCAATGCCAGATTTTAAAAGACATTAAACAGCCCACAATGAATCTGATAATAGTTTTTGCATTATTAATGGCTCTGTTAGTAATGAATGGACAATTGCTGGGTTTTTATCAGGATTATTTTATTTTGAAGCAGGCCATAAGTCATATGTTATTGCTCTCACTTTGAGTAAAACCATGGAAACTTAAACAAAATTATATATTAAGTCTTAAATCAGCTCTTGAGCATCATAACATCATATCATGAAAAACAGTGTAGTCTATGTGGATTGAGAACATTTTACTGCATGAAAGAAGGTGGTTTGACACTAAAGGCAAGATGACCTTGAATTTCAAGGCTGAGACTGGAATTGCATGGAAGCTGCTTGCTTCTGACCAAGCCCTCTTGTGCCAAAGTTAGTATTTCTAAGTATAGCTTTTGCCAAATCAAAACATAAAAATGACCAACTAACCTTGAAAATTCCTTAATATGGCAAAGTCAATTTGTATTTGCAGGCTGTGTAACTTTGAAATGGCATGAATCCATTTTGAGGTTTTGTAGCATCTCCATCTTCAACTATCGTGACCTTAGTTGCCTCTAGATATTGCGTACTTAATCTGGAAAAGGGGGTGTTTGATTATTTCCTCTCAAGGGCATTATATTGATGGGCAATGACTGATTGACATTCTCAATTATTCATAACCCAAGCCTTTTGTATTGGTTTGCTTCCTCAGCCTGGCCCTGTCTGTGCAAACCTTGTTGAAGATGAACCGTCCAGATGTGGCCATGAAGGAGCTGAAGAAGATGCAGGAGAAAGATGATGATTCCCCATTGACCCACCTGACCCAGGCATGGTTGCATCTTGTCCAAGGAGGAGAGAAGCTTCAGGAGGCATATTACATCATTCAGGAGCTGATGGACAAGCATGGCTCTACACCAACACTTCTCAACTGTCAGGCAACCAGTTTCCTCTGTCAAGGGAAGTTGGAAGAAGCTGAGGCCGCTCTCTCTGAGGCCCTCGAGAAGGATCCCAATGATCCTGACACTCTCATCAACATGATCGTCCTTTCACAGAGCATGGGCAAGCCTCCTGAGGTATGCATACTCCCACTTTCTTTTCCAATTAACTTTTCATAGGCACAGAAGTAGTAACATCTCGGTTATTCTGTATGGAGCCTATCACCTCTTACTAATAAGTTCATATGGTCATTTTCACATGATTCCTGTCAGACTTTACTTTCAAATGTCTGTCTGGGAAGGCTGAATTTTAGTTTCACATCCACATAGCTGAGCAGTGCTGAATTTTTAGGAAATAAATTTATGGTTGAATCATGCCTGTAATTTCCTTGTTTGCATTGACTGAAGTGACATGCATTTGAGAGAGTTTATGTATTGTGGTTATGCAGGTGAGTAGCCGGTATTTGAGCCAGCTGAAGGACTCGCACTCATCACACCCTCGGGTCAAGACCATCCTTGCCAAAGAGAGGGAATTTGAGGACATCCTCAAGTTTTACAAACCAGTTGTTGTCTCTTGATATATTCATTTCAGGCTTGCACATGGGAACAAGGGAAATCATTTCCAGAAAAAATATATATACAGTATTTAATCTGTCATTGGTTTCTTGATGCTTTTAGTGTTGTACTTGCTTGTTGGTATACTTCACCCAGGGATGTCAGAATGAGTTTGGCAGGTTGTGCTTTTTTCAAAGACATCCTTTTCAGTCAGTGAGCTTAAATCAGTCAGTTCCACCCAACTACTATCTCAACTAACCCCCATATATTAATTATATTCTAATGGGATGATGAGTCACAAATGAGACCTATTATTACTTTCCTATTAGATATTTATCGCACTTAATGCATGTCAAATGCTGAACTTACAGCTTAAATTTATTGTAAGGGTTTGACATGTGGGAAAATGTGATTTGGATCCAGAAAATACAGGGTCCCTTCAATAAGTCCTGAGTCATTCGATTACTCCCTTTTTTTAGCCTATATATTTTACATTTTTCAACCATTGGTATGTTATTGTCCCTATTGTTGTACAGATATGACTCATTTTTATTTGACAGTATGACTTACCCTGATGAATTTATCAAATTATGTTTATCCTGCTTCACTATTTTCTAGAATTGATCAACACCAATTGCATTTATTTATTAGTCACATAATACTATGATGGCTTCAATGCGAAAGTTGAAGCACGCTTTGGTAAAAAAAAAAAATAAAATAAAATAATTGAAGCAATTGATAGGATTCAAAAGGGAGCTACTCAGGCAGCAATAGCCAGTAACATTAGAGAATCTACAATTACTGGGTGGTGAAGAATCAAGACCAACTTCAAAACTTTCTGAACCAAATAGACCAAATCGAGGGTTTGAATGGGAAAAGGATGAAACTCATTTCGCTGATGTCAACCTAGCTATCTAAAGGGTATCCCAGAATTCCAGTCACAAATTGTGAAGGTTATTAAACGAGTTCCACAAGAGGCTGTGAAATGTAAAACGTTGGTAGCCCACATTAATTGAATGCAGAATGTGAGGTATATGCAAAAGATGCCCTCATGTGACAGGATAATGTCAGCGTTCAAACTGTTGTCCATCTGCGGTGATGCAGCGATTACAGCGTTTTGGAAAATCATTCATTGCACACTGCGCCACTTCCAGCAGAATTACCTGCGATGTGATTTTCAAGTGCTAGAATCAAAGCACGAACATCTGCAAGCTTCTATGAAAACGCATTATACTTAGGAAAGCCCCATAGCCATTAGTCCCAGAATGTCAAGTCCGGCGATCTAGGTGACCATTCAGCAAATCCTGCGACCGATCCATCTGCTTCCGAGGTGATCATCTCGAATTTCGTGACAAGCTGCGGCATAATTTGGGTGTGCGTCATCCTGTTGGAACGGATGTTCTTGGTAGATGTTTTTGCCAAGACCGGCAGGTCCAGATCTTCAAAACTGCACAATAGCGTTCTCGCCCTGGAGGCAGATGGATTGGTCGCAGAGGGTTTTTCTGAATGGCCACCAAGTTCAAACCGCCAAAGTCCAGGTTCTCGCTACACAACTGAGGAGCAGACTTAGAAGCCAGCGAAGATTGGTTCGTGCGCTGGCAAAAGCGTCATGGAGTCTTAGAAGTCTTCTAGAGGGAGTCTTGGTCTGCTGAAAGAGTAGCGGCCAATCAATTTCCTGCTTAGCTGAAAATAATCCTGCAAGAAGACGACCGGAAATTCCAAGTCTACATTGCAGACGAGGCAGGCCTGTACCGACAGTCCCAAGATCAAAAGATCCTCGAAAGTCTGACTTCAAGCAGCCAAAGATCGAGTTACATTACTGTTTGCAGCCGACAAGATTGGTTCATGCAAGCTGAAGCCTCTAGGCATCGGAAAAAGTCAAAGTCCCCGATCACATCGATACGACCTATCTTCCCGTGTTCTGCAGATGCTCTAAGAATGTTTGAGTGACAAGAGAAAAATTCACGGCTTGAATCCATCAAGATTTTGATTCCAACGTCCGTCTGCACATTCGAAGTCTGGGAGTGGAGGAAAAAGCTCTTCTCCTGCTCCAGCCTTCAGTTGAGGAACTGATGTCCGAAAAATGAAAAGATTCGCATCCGTTTTCTTCCAAAGAATAAGAAAAAAAAATTCAACCCCTACATCAAAGCCGTCAACCGTCGGAAATTTCGTCCGAGAATGCTGGCGACTGAGGATTTGGATGCATTCATGGCTCTACTCTCTGGAGGGCCTACTCTCTGAAGTCCCGTTGAAATGGCCTGGAATGAAATTAAGCCTGAATCAATAGAAGCTTGCTGGCATAAAGGTCTTCAGCTGTCTTCTTCTAGAGTCAAAACGTTTACTATGATGGAGAAAAAATCAGAATCAGCTATGTCAAGTGATGAAGCATCTTAATTTGGACGCCTTATAGAAAGGTGGACGATGAATTCCCAGCATTCCAGATTCTGATTCGAAAATCGCTTTGGTGAGGCCTAACACTGAAGAGGATTCGATAGAAGCTGAATAAGAGAAAGGGTGAAATAAGGAGCCAACTCCGCGTGCAAAGGAGATTTCTGGGTTGGAGGTGGCTCTGCAGTCTAGAGACCCAAGGTTCCTGCTACGTGGGACCACTAAAACTGCTACAGTTGAAAGGATTCCTGAGTTGTTGTCGTCGAATTCGCCAGGAGAAACAGAAGTAAGCCAACGTAAAAATTTTTTTCACAAGTGTTGGACAGCTTTTCAGACCCGATAGAATTTGATCATAATGCTGAAAGCTGGCTGAGCCTAAGCAGTAGTGATTCTGAGCGAAATAACACCAATAGTTCATAATTATACATTTTAATAAACGGGGAACGGAAGGACTTCCACTAAGTCATGGACCTTGCAAGTGCATGAAGCCCAATCGTCACGTAATACGAAGTCAACGGTCAACCCTCGAGTGAGCCCGGACATTTTCTCAAGGAGGTAGCAAAGATGTTGGTCACAGAGAACAGGAAAATCGACTCACTCGTTGGAAAACAAGAAATAATGATGAAGGAATTAGGGCAGTACGCCTCAGACTTCTCAGAGGTTAAGAAAGCAGAGACGTTTCTTTTCGTTTCGTTCGATCCCCTTGCGAAACACAGCGAGAACCGCTGGCATCGACCCAGATTCTTTCCTTGGCCAGCATTGGCCTTCGACAAAAGCCATTTAAGTCATGGCATGAGGGTAAAAGAGAGTTGGCACATTAATCGTGTACCATGGAATAAGGGAGGAGGGCAAAGGGAAAAAGCAGGTTGAAGGAAGCGATAGATGGACCCAGTGAGAAATAAAATACAGGAGGGAGGGAAAAAACCACGATTATGTAAAATACATCAGCGAGCGTTCCCTATCGTGACCGATAGCTGACATGATGAGCGACATGCCCCAAATAGATTCAAAGGGAACACATTCATCAGTCCCATTCCCATTCATTCCCATGGGATTAACTACGATACGAAGTGACCATGAATTAAAGCGTATCCCAATCGAGTGGCTCTTATGAATACGTAAGCGTCCGACTCGTATAAACAGAAATAAACGGAGAAAGTGACACCCTCTGTATTTACTGCTCGTGAAAAATCAAGAAGATGGACTCATGAAAAACTTCTACGGTAAACTCACATTCCGAAACTCAGAGAAAGTGCAGCGAACTCTTTCGCTCAAGGGTGTATAAGAAGGCGAAGACTGTGGAGGAGGGAGTGAATTGGTTCTGAAGAAACTAAAACGGCTCATTTAAAGTCACGTCAGTCAAATTAAGACTCGATCCCGAGTTCCTCAATTCAATCGTAGGAAAAAAAAGTCCAAAAAAGGAAGACTCCACGCATGAACCGACTGTGAAGTAGTGACGAACCCAGCACTCAAGTGTCCCTAGCACATCCTATGCACCCTACTTGCGCTACAATCAGCATTTCGGCTCCCCTCACTTCCCTCTTTCCCATGGAATAGATGTATTTCTGCACACAACTCGGCCCACCCGTCGTGGGAATAAGCCTCTTCGTGTCATCCAAACCTTGAACTGCCATGTTACAGTTGGTGCATGCCTTTATTCCCTAATTCCCCAAAAGCGGGATTGAGTCGAATAAATGACAAACCATTTTGCGAGGAAAAAGCTGAACTTCAGTACTGTGCTCGTTTCTAGTCAGAGATTAGCCGTCCCCACTCGTAAGATCGTCAGATGACGTTTTCCCTCCATAATCGATGAAAATTCTATTCGGAAATTATGAAAATGACGACTTCCTCTTCCAACAGGAACCCTCGAGAAGAGAGTATGTGGAGGGGATATTTTTTTTGTATCGGGCGATGAGATTCACCAATGAACCATAGTCCTGCGAGATGAGTGACGCCATGAAATAGACGATATGATTACTACCCGAAAGCAATCATGGCCGAGGCCGAGTTGTTTCCAGTATGTCCTCTTGTCAGTACAACTGTTGAAAAAAAGAAATCGATGATAATCCATCCACATCACATTTCGACCCTGGCTATATGTTTCTGGAACTGCATCCTTCCAAGCGGGAAAATGTCCACATATCGTTCCCAGTTCTCCTAACAGCAGAGAGCCTTTCGGTAATACGGAAAAATCAGATCGGCAGACGCGCGAGCAACTATTCACTCAGCGAATTTTTATTTCCCCATCGTCTTCGTCTCAACTAAAATTGGCAACCATTTTGTCGAGTTTTAGAGGTGTCTTCCACTTTCGCCCCCAAGATGTCACTTACAGGTAGATGCAACATTTGTCCCTTTATCTAATCTGAATAAAAGGGGGGGGGGGGGAGCGAAAGTACCCCGGGGCGAATTTCCTGCAGTTCCTCAAGGAGATAAGAATAATTCTTATCTGGGGTGGGGGGGGGGGGGGGGGGGCCAGACCGGAGTTCTCCCAAGCACCCCGTGGGCCTGCTTTGGGGGGGGGGGGGGGGGGGGGGGGGGGGGGGTGCCAGACCGGAGTTCTCACAAGCACCCCGTGGGCCTGCTTCTATCTGCTTTCACTCCATTTTTCTTCCTCAACTAGCCATCATTCGTTCGACAGGTCTAATTTTGTAAGATAACGGTTCTTTCCATCATCGTCACATCCGCTGAAGCTGTATGCCATTATCATCGAGCTATGGTCACCCTTCCTCTCGCCCATTTTAATCGAATTTCGTCTTTTCGTCATGAACTACTATTGTCGTCTCATCGGTGACAAGGAAAATCCATTGGTCGATGAAGTACTTGCGAGCAAGAATACGATTTCTCGTGCCAGCAGAGAGCGATACCATGATTCTAGCAAGCAAGCTACACTAATGGCGCGTTATGAAAGTAGGACTCTTACAAGAATCTTAGATAGTGGCGTTGCCAAACGACTTCTCATTTCGAGGGATCGCGAGCGGAGTGCGCAGTCTTCCAGCTGCCTCGAGAACCTCTGCCTCTCCGAAGGAAACCTCCCGCATACAGTGAGATCACTCAACCAGACGTAACGTCAGGCGTGTGGATGATGAATCCGCTCGGATTTTAATAACGCTATCGCGGTTGTCAAGAGGAAATGCCACACTTTTGCTTATTCTTGTTACCCTCGTGAATGTCAAAGAGGTAGTAGGGTATTTTTTTAAAATTTGCTTTACGTTTCGTTCCGGGATTTGCTGTTTTGATTTATAAATAAAATTATTTCCTTTTCTTTCAGTTATACCAGTATCATAACTCTGGGAATCGATTGCAGGAGTCAAGCGCATTGGTTTTAAGTAGTCAGGCAGGAAAGAGTCGGCATCAGCACGAGCGTCATATTGGGTTGGAAAGAAAGTCTTGCAACACTCTGCGCAAATTATTGCAGCTTTTATATGCTGATTTGTCATCCATAATATAGTTAAATACATTTTGTATGCTAAACATATTACTCAGAATGTCACATCCAACACTGTGNGGACGAAGGAGCAGTGATTCGCAGACACCGACACGGCTTGCTTTGTCAGAGTCGCCGAGCCGATGAGGAACCCATGTCGAGTAAACCTTCCGATAGCCGAGGTCGTTCAGATGGTTGCCGATGGCCATATGGGTGACTCCAAGTGTAGTCGCCGATTCGCGAATGGTGGCGTTCGGCTTCGCGTTGAGGGCGTTCCGCAGGGCTTCGTCATCGACTATCGATGGACGTCCTGAGCGTGGTCGATCTCCGAAGGTCGTGTCGCCAGATTCGAAGCGTTTGAACCATCGAGACACCGTGGAATAGTGGACGACGTTGCCCTTGAATGCAGCGCAGATGTTGTCCGCGGCGGCTCTCGCAGAGTGTCCTTGGAGGAACTCGTGGTAGACGATGGGGCGAAGAGTTGCTCGCTCGATCGGAGCCATGGCTGCCAACTGATGTCAGAAGCCGCCTTATATACCCCGAGGGCAGAAGCTTCGAGAACATTCCAGCATATACAAATGCCCATCATTCCTTTGAAAATTTTTTATAAATAGTTTTAGAAAGTGTTGCAATACTTTCTTTCCAACCCAATACATAAACAACCTGGATGCCTGACGTGCAGCCAAGGCATGATTCACTCACCAACTCACCAGGGGTATAAAATCGCTTTAAGCAGGGTTTAATTGGATATCGTGGCGACATTATATATACAGGGTGGGCAACAACAAAAAACGAAACCTGTTTTCAAAAATTAATATCTCCTAAACTAATAATGCAACGATGATGAAAATACACAAAAATAAAGTACATTCAATTCTCTTTATAATGATATGGTGGTTTTGCCAAACGGATACTTATTGTTGCCATAATTAGCGTTTGAAAAAAATTGCCCCCGAAAAAAACTTGCACAAAAAGAAAGTTGCCTGGATTCATCGCCTCCTCTGCTTTATTTTTTTGTTTCTCGTTACTGCACAGCATTCTCATACTGAAACCATTCAACTTCATCTTTCTCTTATCGTTCCCTCACCATCCCTCCCCCAGCCCGCCGCCCGCGGGCAAGCAGGACCACCGGATCAGATTTTGAATAAGAGTTCTTTGTCCAGCACCAGCAGTTTGACCTTTTTTTTTATCAGCATCCTGATTATTCATGACCGACTGGAGTTCTTCATTTGAGATTCATTATTTAAATTTATTATTAATTATTCTAGGGCCTTTTCAAATGGTTTTGAGTGAAAGTGATAAATGCCTGATCCAGGCGCTCCGTGAAGAAAAACTCTATTCACTGAACAAAATTCTTGCTGAATATCCTGCTCGGAATTGGAAAAAACCAACCGTCGCAGCTTTTTTACGGAAACTTCGTGACCATGGTAGTGGAAAGCGTCTTGCTGGAAGTGGACGTCCCATGAGTGCAAGAATTCAAGAAAACATTCAAAGTGTTGGTGAATTATTCTGCAGTCAAGAAGGGCATCCAGGGACGAGTCTGAGTGTGCGGCGCATTGTGAAAGAAACGGGAATAAAACGTGGTTCGATGAGGAACATCATTAAAAAAGACTTGAAGCTGAAAGCGAGTTCCCGTGCAGGAATTGTCTGAGCGAGTGAGAAAAAAGCGCTTGGATCGCTGCAGAAAACTTCTCGACCGTTTTTCCTCGGCAAGCAAAATCTGGTTCTCAGATGAGAAGTGATTCACTGTTGAGAGGCCTCGCAATACCCAAAATGATCGTGTCTATGCAGCTGTGGCCAGGAAGGATGCTGTCTGCCCTGTGCGACTACTGCGTGAGAGAGCTCATTTCTCGGATTCTGTGATGGTATCTTTGGCTGTTTCTTCGACGGGAAAAACAAGAATTTATTTCATCGATCGTGAGGTTAAAATCAACTCACAAAGCTATTGCAGTGACCTTCTGTATGCAATGTTGCCAGAAATTGAAGATCAAATGTCCGACTACACCTTCATGCAATATGGAGCTCCTGCTCACACAGCTAAAGCTACCATTGACTTCCTTCGGGAAAATTGTGCGGACTTCATTGAGCCAGACAGCTGGCCACCCAACAGTCCCGATCTGAATCCTGTGGATTATTTCGTGTGGTCTGCTTTAGAAGAAAAAATGTACCGTGGACAGAGAATTCGTACGGTTACGCAGTTGAAGGAACGAATTTTGGCCGCGTGGGAAGTTCACCAAGCCTCAATTGCGAAAGTTATTGGTAAATGGCGAGGACGATTGCGGGCTGTTTTACTGCAAAGTGGTCATAATATAACTATTGAACCATTTGTGGCTAGATGAACTGGGAAGTGAATTTTTATCATGCAGGACAACGCGCCCTTACGGAAAAATCCTATAGGATCCTATAAGATTTTTGAAACATGAAAATCTTATGAGATTCTTATAGGAATCCCATAGGGTTCTTTTAGGATCCTATAGGATTTTTCCCTAAGGGCGTACTGTCACAAAATAATAGAGAAATAAAGTATCATTTGTAGAAATTCAGTTGTGCAACTTTTTTTCGGGGGTAATTTTTTTCAAACGCTAATTACGGCAATAATAATTATCCGTTTGGCAAAAGCCACCACATCATTATAAAGAGAATTGAATGAACTTCATTTTTGTATTTTTTTCATCACCGTAGCGTTATTAGTTTAGGAGATATGAATTTTTGAAAACAGGTATTTTTTTTGCCCATCCTGTATATTGCTTTGATCATCATTCTCAATGATAGTTATTTAACATTTCCCTTTTTTTTTCAAAAATAAAAATTGAAAAAGTTCAACGAGCAATAAAACGGGCAAATGAATCAAATATGCAAGTTTATTACAAATCAGGACATTAAAAAAAAAGTTGTCTCCAGGAAGCGGATGTATTCTTCAAACAGAAGAATGCTCCCAAAATCGGAAGGGTAGACTTACAAAATTGAAAAAAACTGAGCATTCATACTTGCAACTTCAACCGGAAACGGATCCTGTCACATTGAAGCGGAAACGGCTTGAACTCTTAAAACGAAGCAGAGAAAACATTTCAAATTTTCAGCCTCGATATGTCATGAAAACGGAGCAAGAGCACAACTGCTCTTGAAACTGGAATGGTCCCATGTCAGCACTGCACTTCAACAAATACCACTGGACGATATCACTGAGTCCAGCCTTTAACGAGAATGGCAGAAATGACAATAAAATTGGTATGATTCAACCTGTCAGAAAAAATATACACCTATCTCCACACAATGTTCATATGAAGTATAAAGCAAGGATATTGCTTCAGCCAGTACCAATGAGAGACTTTTAAATTACAGACTTAGAAGCTGTCTGCAATTCAGAGAACTGGAAACCCTTATTTTGTATTTCAACAAGTGAACAAGTCAAGCAGGAACCGTAATGCTCGTATAACTATCAAGCAGGAATGAAGGCTCAAGAGAGAACAGTTAAGTTGACAGTCCCATGCGCTTGCTTGAGGATTTCAACGGCCTGTTGATGAGTGACACCCTCCAGACTTTCGCCATTAACCTCCAGGATCTGGTCACCGCGTTTAAGACCGCCTTGGGTAGCAGCTGCACCCTTGGCAAACACCGTCTTCACATAAATTGGCAAGTCACCATGGGCGCTCCCAAATCCACCCACTATTGAAAAGCCTAGTCCATCTGGTCCACGTGTGAGCACAACCGTCTTCTTCTGAGGTGCAGAATTATTTGATCGCTCGGGAATGGCTCCTGCTCCTGGGATGCTTCCTCGACGTGGACTCGCCTTTAGCCGACCGATTCTCAATTGAATCCTGCCCATGGTCGTCTTCAAAATGGCTGCGGCTGCCTCCTGGGTAGCAAATTGTAGGTCTTCAGTATTCACGGCAAGGATCTGATCACCCTGCATCAGTCGTCCATCGAGAGAAGCTACTCCACCTTCGACTACTTCCGAGATGAAGACTCCTGGTCCATTTTTCTTCCCCATAATACTCAGTCCCAACCCCCTATCAGGTTTCTTGAACATTTCTACATCAAATACTTCAAAGATATCTTCATCACCCAGAAGACCCTCTTCTCGGAATACGACGAGCCGTACCTTGGCCGGTGTTTGCCTCAGAGCTGCAAGTGCTTCCGTATGAGTTGCATCCCTGAAGTCTTCATTGTTCACCTGCAAAATCTGGTCTCCGGGTCGCAAGCGACCATCTTTTGCAGCTGCTCCATCAGGGTACACTTCATGAATAATAATGGCTCCAAGTAGAGTATCTTTACCTCCAACAATGCTTAAACCCAAGCCCATCTTGTCTTTGTCAATTTCAATCGTTGTCTCCTGTCCTGGAATGATGGGGCATGTGGATAAATCAGGAACTTCTTGGTCATCTGTTTCATCTCTCAAGGGTGGCTTCGCAAATTGTTTCGGCGGTGAATATGAGCGTTGCGCAAACTTAGCAGGTTTTGGGGGCACTTTTGGTTTCTGTGAAGGCCTGGAACTTGGGGAAGTCGATTCCTTGCTTGAACTCTCTCCTGATAATGAAGCAGTGACACTACTGCTGACACTTCCAGTCTCTGGTTCCTCAGTCCTTGTAGTCTTACAAACGATCATGGAAATCTGTCCAGTAGCCGCTTTCAGAACGGCTGCCGCTTTCTCATAGGATGCGCCTATTAAGTTCTCATCATTTACTTCAATTATCATATCACCAGGAGTAAGTCCGGCATTCTGGGCAGGGCTCCCTTCTTGGATATTCAAAATAAAAATACCCTTCCCTGCTTTGGGGTGAGTACCTTCTATGATCATAATACCGAGCCCTGTTGTGCCCTTCTGAAGCGTAATCTTTTTCAGACCTTGCAAGTGGTGCTTTTCTGCTAAGCTTGGCTCAGACGTACTGGTATTAGAATCTTCCTCTGGGTCAGGTGATGTCGATGCCCCATCATTGGCCCTGAGAACAAGCAATCGAACAGAAGAGGTCTTAAGACTACGTAAGAGAGCTGATGCATTGACATGATTCAGCCCGCGGATTGCATGCCCATTCGCTTCCAAGATCTCATCTCCGACTTGTACCTTACATTTCTCTGCTTCTCCGCCAACAGCTGCCACAAAGACCTTGTTGACTGCATTTTCTCTCCGTCCTGCCAGCGTGAGTCCCAACCCCTGATTTGTTGGGCTCACATCAATTTCAATGATTTGACCTTGCAATGTGCCATACTTGGTAGTGCTGGCTGATGAATCTTTTCTTCCACTTTCTTCGCTTTTACTTGTCTTCAGTTTTCCTGCATTAGCTTCACTGTCAGACTCTGACGATGGGTCAGATGGCTTTCTCTTTCCTTCAGATGAAGAATCCCGGTCAGAGTTAGAGTTTCGAAGAAGCAGACTCTGCACAACAAAGCAAACTGGATTTCTTGCTCCCCTGATCACTTCAACGGCATATTCATGACTGGCATTTCTCAAACTGATTCCATCTACTTCCAAAATCCGATCCCCAGTATGAAGCTGTCCGGTGCGACCAGCAGGGCTCTCTGCTAGGACATTCTTGATAAAAATCCCTGATATCACTGAATCATTACCAGACTCACCGTTAACATCCACTTTCCCACCAACAATGCTGATGCCAAGGCCACGAGTAGGTTCTCTCTGCACCATCACTCTACGCTCCTGACCCCAGTATTGCGAGACATTCACGGATGCCTCATCCAAAGTTGAAGAGTTCATATTGCCAGAATCATCGGCAAGGTCTTGAGTTACCACCTCATTCACATTTGATTTTTCCTCGGGCGATCCTTTGAATGTAATAAATGTTGGCTGTGGCTTCTCCAAAACAGGCTGATTCAATGTTAGTGTGGAAACTTGTGTGACCTTTCCTGTACCGTTCCCTTTGAGAATTTCCCGCACCTCGCTGATCTCCACTCTGTTTTGTAGGCTTTCTTCCGTGCCTTTCACTGATTTGATTGATATCACAGTTGGACCTGCAACATTTTCAGCCTCAAAAGTCATTGCAGACTTTTCCAATGAAGGCTGAACTGCACTGGGTGATGGGGCCGAATCTGTCACTCCCAGAATGTGTGTCATCTTTTCTAAATTAGTTTCGCATTCAGGAGGCACAAAGGTGATTTCAACCTCTGGCGTGCATGCACTTGCCAAAATAGCTAATGCCTCTGCTGAGCTACAACTTTCCAGACTTTTCCCATTAACAGCAAGAATGAGATCTCCTACTTTAATGCGCCCATCGTGCCTCACTGCTCCATCTTGGTCCAAATCGGTCACCCTCATTCCGCATCCCCTTTCAGACGCAACTTCCACTTGCATGCCTAGCTTATGATTGGGATTTTTCACTTGTATGTGCCTGTATTTCTGAAGAACTGTCGTACTAGGAAGCTTATATGACTGATTCTCATTAGCAGACGGTGAATTGAAATGAAGGTCACTTTGAGGTTTCGGGAAGGAGTTTGGGGAATCTAAGGGCTTTGTGGCGACCAAGGAGATGCTACTACTAATAGTGAAATCAGTGGCATCAAATTCTGGGGGAGGAAGAGGCGGAATTGTGATACCTACACTATCAAAACTGAAATCATTGTTGGGCGTAGTGCTATCAAAGTCACTAATACTTGGCTGTGAGCTCCCATCTTGACTCAAAGCTGTCGTAGATTCAGACAGCAACAAAGGTTTGGCGATGCCAATCTTCACTGTACCCTTGGGAATGCTCTTCAAAACTTGAACAGCTTCTTCCAAAGAGGCATTTTCTAGGTTCGAGTCATTCACGAACATGAGTCGATCACCTGGGAGAAGGTGGCCATCTTGTTGTGCAACCCCTCCATGAACAAGGCTTCGGATCAATATCACGGTTTCTTCGGGATTGACGGGATCCTGATAGTCCAAGATGGAGAACCCCAGGCCTCCTTCTCCCTTGTTGAGCTCAATCACCTCAACATCTTTCGTGTTCCACATAGCGACACCAGAAATTGGGTCCATAGATAAGGATCTATTCCTCGAAAGACTGATTTTCAAAGAGCTATCACTCACATGAGACACTGGGCTGGAAGCTATTGATCCTTCCGATTTAGCTTTTATAAGTCTCTCTCCGGAGGATGTGGGACCCTGATAAGATTCATCATGGTATTCATTCTCAAGGATGCTTTCAGGTTTCATGCCAAACAATCGTGGTCGCAGTTCATCAGACTTGCGGGCACACACAAGTCGAACATGTTGCGGGAGGTCCTTGAGGATTGCCACGACATCCATATGATTGAGACCCATGAGTCTCTTTCCATTCACTTCAAGCAATTCATCACCGCTCTGCAAAATTCCATTCCTCCCAACAGGGCCATCAGAAAGGATTGATCTGATGTAGTGATGAGGACGAACCTCTTTCCCATCTTCTACATCAACGGTTCCTTCCAGACTTATTCCAAGGCCACCTCCACTGGGGTTTCTTGACAACTGAGCAACAACTATTTCATGGTCACTGCCCAAGATCTGACTCCACTTCTGCTTTATTGCTTCTTCAACATCAGGTGAAATCACCCCTGCATAATTTGAATCTATTCTTTTCTCCAGCTGTTCAATGGGGATCACAGGAAAAAGAGATTCACTTGGGGCAGGTTCAGGCACGACATCAGGTTTAGGCACAATGGGGGAGGAAAGTGTGGGAGAGACAGGTGGAAAAGCTTCAGAAGTTGCTATTGCTTGCTGCAGCTGCTCGTATTTCGGTCCACGCAAGTATCTGGCAAGTTTCAGGCACACTGTTTGACTTGTACATCTTAAGACTTCCACAGCCTGATGGTTGTTATACCCAGCCAATGATTTCCCATCCACCTCAACAATCTGATCATTCACCTGGATTTTCCCACTTTCTGCAGCAGTACTACCAGGAGTTATACTCTTCACAAATATGCCAGAAAGTTCTTCTTTCTCACACACATACCCAGCTATTGTGATTCCAAGACCCTGGCTACCTTTCACTAGGCAGACTTCTAAAGTCTCCAACTCTGGCAAATTTTCTTCAGGTGTTACAATGACACTTGGTTGTGAAACTCCTGATCTCTCCAGGCTCACATTGGAATTGTTATCAGGCTGTGTAGGCAGTGCATTTGTTTCCCCAGCTGCAGTGCACTCATTGTTCAACATATTTTGTTGCACTTCTATAAGGCATTGTTCATGGTAGCCATTCAGGAGGGCTGTAGGTGTGACACCAGCAGCAACCTGTGCAGCAGCTGTAATAATTCTATCAAGCTCCTCTGAATCATTCAGTAAGCGGCTGGAGACGATAGGCGCCATTCCAGCCACTTGTTGATCAGATCCAGGAGATTCAGCAGGCCTTGCCACAATGAGGCGTACATGTGAACCAGCTTGCCGAAGAACAGTGGCAACCTGATCAGAACCCATACCCCGGAGGTTGACATCTCCAATTTGCAAAATATGATCACCAACCTGGAGACGCCCATCTCGATCAGCGACACCTCCAGGAACAACAGTCTTGACAACCACACCTGTACTTCTTCCTCCTATGATACCAAAACCAAGCCCAGAGCCATCATTAATGAGTTCCACTGCCTCTACTTGCACCCATTCACTGTTGATGACCATGCTGGTATCCTTTACAGCTCCAGCTGGCACATTTGGAGTCCCACGAGCAATAACCAATACAACAGGGCCCTTTGCCTGCTGAAGGATGCCAATGGCTTGATGATGTGAAATGTGTGCATCCAAAGCTTGGCCATTTATGGCTAAGATTTGGTCTTCCTCACGCAGACGACCATCACGTCCAGCCAAACCTGTTGGCTGTATTTCTTGAACAAATATCCCCAATTCTCCACGGAGTTCACTCTTGAGTCCAACTACACTGAACCCAAGACTACTACCCTCTGGCTTGTAAAGCCTTATCACATGGATGGCACGATTCCCAGCACTCTCATGGATTGCTTTTTGCACTGGCACTGGATACTGCTGTATTTCACTCTCACAATCAAACAGAGTCTTGGTCCGCTTCACCTCTTGGCAAGCTCCCTAATTAGAGAAAAGAAGGCAATGTGAAAGCAATCATCATTGCATTCCATTGTAGTAGTGATGAATTAACAAACACAGAGATAAAGGCTGAAAGATACCTCTCCCTTTAGGAGGTTATTTCATACGTTAATGATAAACAAGGTAAAATGGCAATGTATTGTGAAGCCATATTTTGGCCCTCCTTTATTTTCAATTGAATTGTCAACTGCTATGTAGTATTTTTCTATATTAAAAAAATGGTCCAGAGAAGATTCGTGAACAAGAGAGCTTCAATCTTTTTGCACAGTAAACTTTGACTTGTCAGAAAAAAAAATTCTAGTAACAAAAAGAAAAACCTTTGTATCATTACAAAATGCAAGAATAGTGCACTGACATGAAACTTCATGCTTAAAATGAGATACACCCTCCACATTTTTTAGAGCAAAGTGCAGTATTGATGATTGTTGCCTGGAAAGTTTCTTGTAACACACCAACACACCATCCATTAACCTTTTGACTTCCTGCTTGAGTGTCTAGATGGCACCAGGTTTTATTTCTAAAGTGTACTCCTTAAGGTACTCCCATGACAATAAATCTATGACACACAATCCTCACCTGAGAGAACATACTAGGAAGCACACTTTCAAAGAGAAACCAGCTGCCAGTGGCAGCAATGGAATGTTCAAAAAGAGATTTAATTACAAATTTTTTCTGAAGATTAACATTTGCAATTCTTTTACATGTCCATATATAATGAATTATTTCAGGTACCCCCAGGTATAAGTTATGCCAATTTATCAGTTTGGGGATGTCCCTCGGTTTGGTCGAGTAGACTTTCGACTTGACAAAGCCCTACATGAAGAAGTCGCATGGCGTAAAGTCCGGCCCGCCCTAACTCATTTTGGCAAAGAAATTCATGCCTGGCTGAAAAAAAAGCTTCCGGATCGATGGATGGGTCGCGGATCGCCGGCAATGTCCTGGCTGGCCTGTTCACAGGACTTGACGCCTTGCGACTTCTTCATGTGGGGCTTTGTCAAGTCAAAAGTCTACGCGACCAAACCGAGGGACATCCCAAACTGAAGGAACGAATTACCGCTGCGTTTGTAGACGTTACTGTTGAAATGCGCGAGAAAACACTGCTTGAATACCACAAATGATTGGGAAAAGTCTTTGAAATCGATGGGGCTATGTTGTAGTTCATAGCTTGTAATTGGTGCATTTAATTTCGCTGAAACTTTGTCACAATAAATGCTAAACAGTTGTCTAAATGTTGTGGAAAATTTTGTTTAGTTTGCTCAAGTAGGAAGAATTTCATACGCGATTAAAATCGTCCGCGATAAGTGGAACACCCTGTAGTTCTAGCAATGACATTTGTGCATATCAGAAATGAGATTTAATTTCAGAATTAAGTTAGATATATAAATATTTTTGTTCAAACTTTGATATAGACCTTCATTTTTCTATTGAGTCTAAACAAGGACAGTTCCAGTATTCCCTTCAATCACACACTGAAATTAAAGCAGACTGAAACTAGTTATTTTGGATTGGCCTCTTGATTAAACCAGCGGCTCTTGCTACCACTATAATATAAGGATTGAATGGCCCGCAGTAGCCGACGGTTAATCTCATACGCCTGCAGCAATCCCCACAGCTTCATTCTAAGTACACGTTCGAGGGCCTTTCGAGATTCATAATGCGCATATAAACTTCTGTGGCATGTTCCCAATGTCTATCGAAAACCTGGTGTAGAATGACAAAACCGGTCTGTACTGCTGCGCCCTCTACGAAATCCGCACTGCTCCCTTCAATGACAAATCCAACGACTGCACAAGCCTTCTTTTCGAGCACCTCCGTACAGAATTTACCAGGTATGCCGAGGAGAGTGATTTCACGGTAGTTGGTGCAATCCCTCTTCTTTAAAAGGTGCCACTACACCGATCTACTGATCCATCGGTGCCCTTAGCTTTCAAGATCTCTGCCCTGATTTCGTTCACGTCAGGAGACTTTCCGTTCTTTAACAGGTTGACCGTCACGAGGCGCACCGGTGCGCCTCACTGAATGGGAAAATCAATAGGCCAGCATTGCCGTGGCGGTCAACGTGTTAAGCTCGCCATAGCTTGTTGAACTTCTTCCATGGTGATGGAGGAAGATAGGCTCCGAGTAGTGTACATAACAGTCCGCCGTAGATGGGTTTTAGTTCATCAAGGGGCTCCTTCCACCTTTTCAAATATTTCCGCCTTGGAAGTCTAGATCTTTCCGTTTCGGTCTTTCACGACCCAGAGAGAAAGTTACTTGTATTGCCGGAGCCTTCGAACGATTTGCTACGACACCTTGTAATCAGTACCGTAGTTGCGCTACAATTCTTTGCAGAATTTCGTCCATGCCTCCTGTTTCGCTTCAACCACGGCTCGAGCTGCAACTATTCGCGCCTCTCTGTAACAGGCATTCGTAGAGTTCGACCTACTGGACATATAACGCTCTACAAGCAGCCTTCTTGGCAGCAACGACCAGCCGTAATTCTGGCGCCCTGCAGAGAGTCCGCTTCGTGTTAACGCGTGCCACTCCAATAGGCTTTTCGCCACAACTGGTACAGCCGAAACGCCAGATTGAAATACAGGGTGATCAAAAAAAAAAAAAAAAAAAAAAAACTTCGGTTAACGCTTCACGGCGTAGTTTCCTGAGAGTTTGAAAATATTGCAATAACGTCACTATATGAATGCTCTATTCATTTAGCTTTCCACTGATATAAAAAGATTTAAGATTCAATTCGTCATTCCGATGCAGTTACGCACAGTGTAACAGAGGTAGCGCTTGAAACGTGCACTCACCTGTATCCTATAAGATGTGCTTCAGGTGACGTCCATTCCTTCGCTTAAGGCGAGTAGGTGACCTCACACATGCACTGATGTCATCGCGACACGGCGTCAACTTTTCTAGCGCCACCTCTTATACTCTTTATCTAACTGCATGAAAATCATACCACGAGTCTTTTTTCTGTTGATATTGGAAAGCTGAATGAATGTTCTATACGGAGGCGCTATTGCAATTTTAGTAAACTCTTGGGGGAACCAGTGCTGTGGAGTGATTAAGATAACCTTAGTTTTTCTTGGCCCAACTTGCAGATCTCATTCGGTCTCTATTTCAGTTATCTGATGAGGCAGTTGGGAGAAGGAAGCGTCTGCAAAGACGTTGAGCAACTTTCTGTCATTCCAACTGAGTGTAGCTTCTCCGAAATAGCCAATCACCCTACTCCACGTAGCTTGATCGTTCCAAACTCGCGCGTTGAAATTCCCCATCGGCAAGACGAGGTCGCCGTTGGGGATCCCTTTTAGGGCCCCATCTACCTCTTAGAAGAACGTGCCGTCGTCTGACTCCTTGGTACCCTTGCCTTTCCTCTTGGTCGATGCTAGGCTGACTATATCTAATCGACGTTTAACTAACTTCTTCCACGAGCGCTGGCTTCTTACCGTCGAGTGCTAGCCTGTTCCAAATCCTGATATATACAGGTCCGTGGCCTAAGTTCTTCACTTATTTCTTCTGGTCCTGGTCTGCCCTTAAGGCGTCGTGGCGAAAATAAGCTATGGCCGGTGGCAGGCCGACCGATAGGTCTGGATATCGCACGACGTGGTCCGACGCACCAGGGCATATTTTAATGTGCAGTTCAAAACCAAGCAAGAATTACATTTTGAAACAAAAATTTGACTTAAAAATGGGGCTAAAGCAAAATTTTATTCCCAAATTTTCGCACTCTGCACGGGGGGGAGGGGGGCAGGCAGGCACCTAGCGTCGTGCCAACCGCTCCTACAAAGGGGTTGTTACTGTACAATTCTGATTTTTTCTTGCAATATGCCTTGTGACACACCCAGTAACATCAGCTTTCCGGCCCCGGTAACCAACTTATAAATACAGTGTGACACAAAAGCCACTTGACAAATGAGAAAAAACCCCTTTGCCTTTATTTTATATCTTTATTTCTGAACTAGCGGAGATGTTCAAAGTGTTCTCCGTGAACCACAATGATGTTTAACATAGCCCCAGCGGAAGAAATCCGGGGGAGTGAAGTCAGGTGATCGAGGGGACCAAGACACAGGTCCACCCCGTCCAATCCACTGATTACCAAACAGGTTATTCAGTCAAGATAGCAGAGACTTAGGTCAAAACGGCCGAAAAGTTCATGACAGCGAATTGTAACGCGTATTTAGTGAACACCTACGAAGCAAAAACAAAGATTTTAGACATAGTTGTTTTTTTTTCTTCTCATTTGTCAAGCAACTTTTGTGTCACACTGTATAATCACTTTGAGAAGCACAATGAATATTGCAGTTCTGATTATCCTGGACGACGACTAATTAAGTACATAATTCCCGAGTCAAGTACGTCATGCAAGTTTTGGTTCGTTTTGGTCACCCTTAATTGAGACCCTTGTATCATGATAGGGCCTGGGATACTACGTCATCAGAATCACAGGGGTCCACCCTCTCGGCGTGAACACGCGAACCACAAAGGACTACCACTGATAACATGTATTCCATCTTATGATCCAAATTTTTCTTTACATTTTTTCCACTTTTCAAACTTTTCCATCTGGGCTCTGCCATTAAGTTGTGAAGGAGTAGTTCCTTCACTGAGAAAGGGATGCCTCTTCATCAGCTTGGCTCATCACTATTCCTTAATCATTAATGATGATTGCCATTACATGAGGCCCCTTTGGCACCAGACAAAAGCTGAGAAAGGGAGGCAGAAGGTGGGTAAAAGCCAATTCAAAAACACAAACAAAACATTGTATCTGATATGCAGCAAATACAAAACACATACCTCATGGACAGGAGGGGTGGGAGATGAGTCTTTCTTCCTGTTTCCTGCTTCATTATGGTGGAGGCAAGACTTCAAGTTATCAAGTTGATTCTTAGGCACATTCTCATACACTTTTACGGAGAGCCCTTCGACTGCTTCACCAAGTTCTGCTGACTTGGATAAAATGAGATTTCCATCACTGTCAAAATCAAAACTATCAAGATCCAAAGGTTTCTTGTGGCGGTTTCCTTCTTGTAAAACTTTGAGAGAATCCTGAAGTCGAAGGAGTTTCCTTAGCACTGGTCCTTCAAGAACTGAAAGAAGAACCTGAACATCATTGTGGACATCTACCCCACGCCCAGTTGCTTTCACAGAAGTCTCTATCTTCTTCAGCAATGTCACAGCAGCTAGGACATCGTCAGTCAGAGGCATTGCCAGGGTTCCAGATCACGTAAATCACAACCAAGGAACAAAATGAACTAAAAAAAATGGAGAAAGAAGTAAAAAATCAAGTGAAACAAGGGTATGTAAGCTAACAAAAATGAAGCACAACAAAAACAATGAAGAAGATAATGGACTCTGCTAGTACATGATGTTTAGACCCAGCATTTACAATTCAAGTTGAACATCAAAGTGGGATAGGGTAGTATTCAATTTCACATAAAATAGCCTAAAGTGAAAAGTGAATTAAATAAAGCAAAACAAAAAGATAATAAAAGGTAAAAAAGATAAAGAATATATATTTATGTTGATCATTAACCTCCTAGACCTGGGTGTCATGTACTTCCGCCAAATCCTACAAATTCAATTTATCTAGTTCTAAAAAAAATAAGATAGCAAGACACATAGACAAAAGTATATTCCTGGTTCAATTTTTTTGTGGAGGGCAGCGTATGACCACACCATCTATAATGACAACGATGAATCACGCAACTTTGCTAAAATTCACTTAACTTCGCACTGTGTCACACAAAATTTGCACTGAAAAAATGGGCAATTTAGTGGACCATCTGCCAGAGGAGAAAACAACAAAGAAATGGAAAAAAAAAAAAAATAAAAGAACTTGGAAAAAATAAATAAAATTGGATTTATTAAGTTGAACCAGGAATTGGCCAAAGGAATATAAGAAATATACCTAACACAGGGCTAAAGCAAATATCATTACTGTGCTGCCAAAAGTTGACTCTTCCTTCTTATGTAATTACACACTCAATAAGGTTTGCATCAATGTCTAGCAATATATGAAAGCTGTGATCAGCCAATCTAACCCATGAATGTAACAAATGATTACTCTAGACATAGGTATGATGGACCAATGCAATCAGCAGGATTCAATCAACTTTAACATGGGTGGTATGAGAGAGTTGAAGCTGTCACCTGATATACTGAACTTAGGCCAATCTACAGGATAAGTCTATACTTAGCATAAAGTATTGGCCACACCTTTAACACTTTATGTTCTGGGGATTTGAATGCACTATGGCTTATACCCATTATATGACGGATATGGGACTGAAAGTTTCAAGGCAATTTTATTTCTAGTCCCTACATTTTTTTAGGAGTTTCCACCCAACTGGCTCCTGGTAGTTTACAACCAGCAATTACTAGACTTAGAAAATAGTTCCTGAAATCTTCTCCGTATTATCCTCTCCTTCCAATATTTCTCAAATTAGTGACAACTGCCTCCAGTATAAATTCAACCTAGATGAACAGGCTCTACTCCATGCTTAGTATGTGAGCTCCCACCTCCCATGAAAGGACTAGGACTCCACCCCTGCAGGGATTGGGAGCATTTACAGCTATGGATCTTCAAGGCAATCTCTACCAGATTCTTTACAAATTTTCACTCTTCAGACAGATCTATATAGTAATCAAGATTCACTTAAGCATCCCTGATGCATGGTAACAAGTACGCCAGAGTTCTATGACTAGAGGGAAAAGAGGCGAGAAATCTGAAAGCTGTCACTGTTCCTGAATGTTGGGGAAGAGGATCCCCAAGTGTTAAGCATGGGGACATATGACTCCACTAGGCAAGGTAACAGTAATGGGAAGAGACACCAGCATGCATTGCAAACATGAGGGGGGTCTGTAGATGCAATATAGATGAGGATTTCTAAATCAAGATGAGAAAAGGAAGAAAACTATGAAAAATAAGTGGGAGGGACTTAACATCCATTCCAGTAATATCCCTTTCCTGGCCTGAGGGCATAATTTAAAAAGATAGCACATGCTGGAAGTACTAGAAGCAGGAAGTTGACATAATGAACTGTCTAACTTAGGCCTGAAACATGCCACTGGTTCCATATTGGGTTTATGGACATTATTTGGCTGAGTTGTGTCATGCAATATGGGAGGGCATGAGACAATGTGAGATGCTGACCAGCTCCCATTAGTGGATGCTGAATAGTCAGTGATTTAGCAGCCAGTCCTAGACATCTGAGTTTTTTTTAGAAACCCCAACTGTTGAGCCTAAGCCAATTGCACTCAATCTAAAGACACTCTCTGACATAAAGGTCTACTTCAGAGTAGACCTCTATCAGAGAGGGTTATGATACATATCAATTGAAAGTCCTTCAAGAATAGAATTTATGTATGTGGGTTTTATTATCATTATTAGTATGGGTGTGGAAGTAATGTAAAGATGTAACACTGGTTGGATAGACAGGCATGTCCTCATGAGCATGAGAGGGACACTAAGTAGGCACTCAGCCTTACTGCTCCCTTTGTTTTTTCATTTTCCATCTAACCGAAGGAAAATGCATTTCTCTCAGGGACCCTGTTTCCTTCAATTCTCCAAAGGGTGCCTCAATCGAGGGAAGTGGAATTTAAAATGCATAATCCTTCAAGTTATCCCTACCATAAAATGTACAGCTGGCTTTTTCTTCACTTTTTAATGTAATTTTCATGCACATGTGATATTGTGTGTTTCTCTACAAAGTTCACAAAAGAAAGACTGGAATGAATGATAATATATCTTACAATGATGATATGAAAGGCATGATACTACAAGCTAGACTACTATCTAGAACCCAGAACAATGGTTTATATAAATTAGAGCATGGTGCAGGAATGTGAAAATTGGATCTGTGGATGTTTCCTTTTATTACCATTGCCAGAGGTAGACCGTGAATTGAAGCAGGCTCCCAATGTTGTGTGTAAGGCTTGGAAGTGTCTGCTTCAACTGCCACCAGGTATTTTTGCTGTTCTGTATGTGGGACTGGGGGGTCCAAATCTGAGAACGATCATGATTTATATATATTTCTATCCCCCACTGAAATTATTTCTTCCCAACATGTTCTTCCATTTTCTTTAATGACAAAATTATGAGTGATTCACACTGAGAAGAGGCCATCCCTGATTGTAGAGGCTGGAGTACCCTCATTTGCAATCCATGATAGTCCACTGGGGTTGGCATGTGGTCCTCCATGATTTTCAGGACATTACGAGTCTTCTTTTTCTCAGGACATTCAGCCCATTTTTTACATTTATGATGAGTTATCAGGCGTAAGTGATGAACTTTTTGTTGACCAGGGTAGGATTCTATTAAAACCAGACATTACACAATGGGGGAGTCTGCTTTTGGCGAAAAGAATGATCATGGCCAATCCTAAAATGTGGGAAATGCAGTCAGCCTTTTGTTCCTGATGTGACTACACCTGCAGACTAGGTAATGAAGGTTATCTACAAGTATGAGTTATTGACATCCCTTTGCTGTATTTCAAAACTGTCTGTTTCAATCATGCAGTTTAGAATTTTTTGTATTATACAATATTTGTATTGAAACATGGGAAATGTCTCATGCAAGAACAGCAGCATACAGTATCAAATACTTACTCGGAACACTATTCTATGTACCTTTCAAATTCAGATACTTATTTGTGAAACCTTTTATTTCACCTAAATATTTATTTCCATGCTTGATAATGCACTTAACATTTCAAATAAATAATCAAAGACAATGCATCTATACAGAGGACATAACTGTTCCAATGATTAACCAGCATGGGTGTAAATGCAGATAAGCAGGCTTGTGTATCCAAGTTAGATTTCCTTGTTCCTTGAGGGAGACTTTGAAAATTTTCAAAGTCCAAAACTCATGCTCAAACATTTCTCAAGTTTGAGAAATGGTAAGAAAAAGGCTATATACTTAAGTTACATGCATGCCGCCTGGTTGTTGTCTTCGGAACTTTTCCCTAGCCTACCTTTTCCAAACCATGAGCCACTTGCTATTGCTTACTAGCCTACTGCTATGAAGCCAAAACGTTGCGTAGAAGGGGATGAGGACGAGGTCTCCATAATAACTAGGGTGTAGAGTATCAGAAGTGCCTCCTGACCTAGCCTATCCGCACCATCAACATTAAATCATAACGAAAATCGTTGACTTAGAACTTGCACCACTGAGAGAGTTGGGTGCCTGTGGGACTCCATTGCAGCTAGGGCACCTTCGATTTCATTCGATACATTCCATTGAGGTTGACACTATTCATAGTAGCGTCTGTCCGTCTATCCACGCTCAATAATTTTGCTGTCGAATAAAATTCCCACAGACCCAATGAAAAGCATCAATCGCAACTGAATTATAAGTAGAATTCCAGATCCCCTTGTACTCTTACTTCAACCAAGCATTTACTTCCAAATCCTCTGATCCTCCAATCAGCACTAGCAGCACCCAACCGCCTTCATTGATGACCATCTTCTGACTTTCACTTTTACTGCAGCTACATTTGTATAAAAGAGCAATTTCCCTCTATTCAAATATTCATACGTTTACGGAGTACAGAAAAAAAGAAGGAAGATCTGTTATTCTCCCGTGGAATAGGTGATTGTGTGCATGGTATTTTATATTTTNGCGGGGGGGGGGGGGGGGGGGGGGGGGGGGGGGGGGGGCAAAGGGGGCAATCTGCCCCGGGTCCCGCTTATCAAGGGGTCCCAAGGGGGCCTCCAAAGGGCCTCAAGAGGGCCTCCAAGGGGTATCCGATTTAGTTTTGCACCGAACCCCTGGAAACCTCTGGACTTGAAACTACTGCAACAGTGGCGTACCCAGGATATCGCCAATGGTGGAACTAAGCGGAACGGTGGGGGGGAGGGGGGGGGGGGCTGGTGGATGCATTTAGACCAAAGTTAGGAGGGCTTGAACCAAACTTGAGGGGGCATCGAAGCCCTTTGGGGCCGTTCACAAATTACATAACGTGATTTTTGAACTTTATTGGGCCCCCCTCCCCCCTGTAACACTCTGGTTTACCCACATTGAGAGATGAGTAAAATGTTTTAAAAAAAGAAAGAAAAGTTTTTTATTTCATTCGGTTCCTTCTTCAAGGAAATAACTTTCTTTTGTTTATGTTCATTTTGATTTATGATCACCCATTTGAGATTTAAAAAAATAGTAAAAGGAGACGGGGAAATGTTTGGTAGAATGGTAGAAATAGAGATCGCGATGCAGAGAGACGAACGAGGGCAACGTCCAAAGGGTAAATGAGTCTGTTTGGCCTGTCTTTACAGGTCCAGGTATGAAACTGCGACTTAGCAAGTTTTGCAACAGGGGAGAGGGAAGTCAACAGACGTTCCCACGCTCTCAATGCCCACTCCACTGTTAGTAAGGGTAGTGGGTGCGGGTGGGCAGTAGGATTGGCTCTTGTGTCGTGTGAGTGATTTGTTACTAAACAAATAACCTTCTAAATAAGAAATTCCAGTCGCATAATTTATTTTTTTTTATGAAAAAAACCTGTTACGTCACATTCGTGCAACCCTCCCCCCTCCCCCCCCGTAACAAATCGTAACACTTTGTCTGATCCCCCCCTCCCCACTTGCGTTACGCAATTTGTGAACGGCCCCTTTCCCCTTTGCAAACGAAAGATCACTGGCCCAGATAAGTTCAGTATGAGGTTCTCAAAAAGATAGCCAAAACTATCACCCTTCCCTTAACCCAGCAGTTCTCAAACTGGGGGCGCGACAGGTCAGGAATTTTAGTTTTTATTTATTTAATGCAATTTGTTATTTCAAAAACTACCCAGCAAGCAATTTGAAACACATAACGTTGAATCAACATTGAATGAATGTTCGGGACGTTGATGCAACGTTGGCCTTATTTGCTGGATATGTGTGACTTTTTTTTTTTTACTGAAATATGTTCACGTTCCTTCTCAGCCTTGTGAAGACGGTCAAGAGAAACAGATTTGAGCAGAGTAACGAAACGTAAAACGCCCTTTTTATCTGAAATGCCAAACTGGGATCTTTCTGGCTCTTTCTCCAAGAGTAGGTATACCAAGACTAAATGATGGCAATCCCTGAGCACAGGCTTTCAAATTCGATTTTTTTTTCCCTAACGGGTGTTCATTGCTGTCGCCAATCTTTCACGATCCGAATCAAGACGTCAGATGGATCGAGTGTAGGACAAAATGGCCCCGGACAAAATGGTCCCGGACAAAATGGCCCCGGACAAAATGGCCCCGGACATAATGGTCCCAAATGCAATGTAGGACATAATGGCCCCACACACCAGAAAACCAGCTTCTTTGAATATAGAGGGAAAAATTAATCCTTATTCAAAGAAGCTGGTTTTCTGGTGTGTGGGGCCATTATGTCCTACATTGCATTTGGGACCATTTTGTCCGGGGCCGTTTTGTCCGGGGTCATTTTGTCCGGTTCCCGATGGATCGTGTGTCTCTTAGGCCTATAACTTGAATGCTCAGGTAGTGTTGGTGCTCCGGTTATTGCAACTTATCCATTCCCATCGGTAGATGGGAGGGGATAAGTTGCAATAACCAGGAAGGAAATTCATCACCTACCTAGCTATCCAATCCTGGACTTCTATTTATGCAATTAGAGGCATTGCAATAGTTCAGGAAGGAGTATTTTGACAATGCTATATGTGTCCTAATCCAATGCTGAGAGCATTGAGAACATATTAAAAGGAAGGGTCTCTTGAGCGAAGCGGTCTTTTGTTATAAGTTGATTGATGAGGACTTTTATAAATTGCCCTATATCCGATGAGCAGCACAAAAATAATGATTTTGAAATTTGACATGGAGCGCATCCAATTGATCTGAACATTATTGGGTTCAGAAGCAGGGCTAAGGAAGCATTAACGTAATTTCTCAATTTGGCCCTACCAGAGAAGTGTAGAAGGGAAGAAGTAGGCAAGCAGAGAAGTTCATCCGAAGCTCCAACCTAGGGGGGTGACCAGAGATGAAGCTTGTCCGAAGCTGAGGCTGAGATTCTAAACTCTGATTCTGACTCTAGGCAGAGATGAGAACACTAAAGCTTCGGGGGTTACGAACTTATTTTCCATCGTGGGCAAAGCTGTTTCCCGAGAACAAGAGAGAGGCTTACACGCTTCCTTGGTTTGCGAGGGTGAGAACGTATGGGGAAGTGCCATTTGTGTGAAAGAAAGAAACCGATGTTGCTCTGGTTGTGCAGGGAATGTTTATTGGAAGAATCTGGCAACAGCCATGATGGCAGCCCAAGTCTCTTCCCCGGTGGGAATGATCTGCTCGGGAGGAAGAAGAAAGCCAAAAGTGCCAGTATCCCTCAGCTCGATCGTGTAGGCATACTTGATTCCTGCCGCTCCCTTCGCCCAGTCATCAGACGGTCCAGGCGCGAAATCTGCACCATCCATGTTACATCATGCCGTTAGTCACTCATGATCAACGCGCATCACACTCGTTTGAGGCCGATAATAACTGCGGGGCCATTTCATTCTCAGGCTGAAACACATCATGTCTTAAATTGCCTACACTGTAAAAAAAAAAGGTGCGAGAAGGGTGCGTGGAGGGTGTGCCTGCAGAGGGTCGAGATGCACACCCTCATGGTACACATGTTGATGCTCACGGTACCGATTCGCACCCTTAGGTTCCCTATGGTCCCTGCNGGAGAGGAAAATCCAAGCAGAGTATCTCCCTGTCGACACGTTACGAGACGTGTATGAATCGGCACTGACATGGAGGAAGCTAGCAGAATATACAAGAAAGGCGCTGGAGCGAAGAGAAGCCCTCATAGATAGATAAATTTGACTGACTATGGCTGTATACATGAAGCCTTCAAATAAATTCTTCTTCTTCTTCTTCTTCAAAATGCTCTACAATCCCGAAGTCGATAATTCCATCCAGATCCAGGAGAGATCCAGTTCGTCAAGATTTTTGGATGAAAATCATCGTTTATAAGCTTTCCGTCCGTCCGAACGTGGACGAGGTCCTCCAGTACTACGAGAAAAAGGGATTCGTGGATCTCTTCCCTCACGTTCTTCCCTGTGTATACCGGAATCTATATAAGTACGACTATTTCGCCATCTTCGACACAGACGACCTGCTGGTTCCGAAATCTCGTCCCACGTGGGATGCTCTCCTATCGGACGTCCTCGTCAATGGAACTGGGCGACGGGGCGCCTACGTCTCTTATGTCGTGTTCGTGGACGATCCTCCCGTAGATGTGGATCTCGAGTCTAATGGGTTCCCCCCCCCCCCCTACTTGCACATGCTGAGTCATGTGGAGCGCATGGTGACGTATCACCCGCGGAATGTCATCCCCATGAGCATCTACTGTACGTCCCCAATCGACTCATCGATGTGGAAAACCACTTCCCAGCCACGTGTCTGAAGGAGGAGTGCTCCTTATATTCCGTGGAGGCTAAGGATGCTCAATACCACCACTACAAGTTTCGGCGTGACACTCTGAAGAAGGATTGTATAGCTCGAAACTCCGTGTTCAAGGAGAGCGTGAATTTCTCCACCGATTTTACCTTGCAAGAGCTGGAATAGGAGGGTTTTCACTCCTTCGCGAAGATTAACGCTAACACGTATCGTGCGAGAAATGCATGACTTCAATTCTTTTTTTTTTAAATGTTTTTTAAATCTCTGGTTTCCCTTTGGGGAGTCAATATTCGGATGCCACATTTTTTTCTCTTGATACGATCTATTCTAAGAGCCTTGCCCTCATAACATCCTTGAAGAAGCGGTAAAAAAAAAAGCTCTGTTTTCATCGATAGGCACTTGATCCCCATTCCTGATGGATCATTCAGAGAAATTTTAATATCTCCATTGAAGGAGAAAAACAAATTAAAAATTGAATGAAGTCCTCAATGGTTCTCGCGTCCACGTCGCGAGGATGGACCCCAGTGATCTCAGATCCAACCAATTTATAGGGGCTTCCGTCGAGTGTGACCAAGACGAACCAAATCCAGCATGATGAGTTCGGCTGGGGTATTCCATACCCGCTCAGTCGTCGCCCAGGATAATCAGGACTGCGATAGTGACTGTGCGCCCAGGGTGACTATTGATAAGTTGGCTACTGTGGCCGGGCAATCCAATGTCCCTGGGTGCGTCGGACCCCTTCATGTTACATCCAGACCTATCGGTCGGCTTGCCACCGGCTATAGCCTTCTTTCGGCACGATGCCCCAAGGGCAGACCAGGAGCGGAATCGAACTGTAAACGACCTTGGCAACGGACTCCGAGCATCAGGACTTGGAAAGTGCTAACACTCTGCAGTAAGGAGCCTGAACTCGTTTAGGAGACTATAGTCTCCTAAACGAGTTCAGGCTCCTTGTATTCTTCCATGAACCCGTCTCTGGGATTATCTGCGTAGAGAAGGTACGCATTCTTCTCTTCGAAAATCCTGACTGTGACCTTCTTTAAGGCACTGGGCAGAAATACTATTGATCTATTAACCTCACATCGTTTTAACCAAAGGACATGAAGAAATGAGAAAGTTTCCCACTTGTAAGTGATATTTTTTATTTTCTGCAGGAACCGGTGTGTGGGAGCCCAGTCCTCTAGATGCCAAGACTTGTACCAAAGGAGAAAATCTCAATCAAGATTGATGGGACCGAAGTACTCTCCACACCGAACGTCATTGAGGCTATCAGTTGTTTCTGGGCCTCACACTATGCATTCAATTAAAAATATTCCAACAAAAAAGTGTTTGAACTTATTGTAGTGCAAACTGGACTTACGAGACCCATCCTTGTGAAAAGTGCGTGAAAACTACTCTCACTTCCCTTGCCAGCAGCTGAACTACCTCCATTCCAATTTCAATATGTGATGCACAGATGTCAAAATATGTTTTTCTTTGATGTATAATACATACATTATGCATTTAATATTGCGCTTTATTCCCTGTGAAATAAAAATTGGTGTGAAGGGTTTCCAATGCATAATGTCGTACTAGGTATATGGCAACATAAGAGGTATGGGTCACGTGGATGACCAGAGGCCAATGAGAATCCCGTAACGAGACACTGGAATTCACCAATAGACCCAATGACAAAACTACCGGAAGACCGTATAGGATGCAGAACAAGGTTGTCAAATCAGCCAAGCAGATCAACAGGTACACCCACTGGGGTGCAGGAGTAATGTCTCGGGGAGTATTTAAAGGTTAAAATGTCCGGAGTTAGGGTGCAAGTCACAACCCAGCAGGGTGTGCCTGCAATGCCTTAGGATACAAAACAAGGTTGCCATGTCAACCAAGCAGACTAACATGTGTACCTACTAGGGTGCGGGAGCAATGCCTCCGGTAAAATTAGGGGGTGAGAATGGTTGCGATTAGGGTTCACATGGGGGCCAAATGCTGTTGCATGTGAACCCATGAGTAGGGGTGCCCATGCTCACCCTTCGTGAAGGGTTCCCATGTGAACCCTAGAGGCTTCTGTCCCAGGACAACACAGGCACACCTTTGAAGGTGTACATACGCACCTTTAAGCACCTTTTTTTTTTTTTTTTTACAGTGTAGTGACTTTCTTTGAGATGCTGTAAATCATGAAGATGAGACACATTCACGTCTCACGCATCTTCTATTGGTTGAATACGATATATGGGAATCACACATTCGTCAAGACTGATTGGGAGAGGTCATCTCTCGATACAGAGGCGCCGAGCGGTAGGCGCGAGTTCCATTCGATATTGTAAAAGTGAGCTGTTGTCGAAAATTGACCGATACCGAGAAGTTCATTCGTCGCAGCCCTTTCCAATGCCAAATGTTCATATTCTTTCACTTTAAAGAAATGTCAAGTCAGTAAGGTTTCAAACCTCTGGCAATAAACATTGGCTATACACCTTTCTATAAGCAACGAATGAAGCAGCAGTGAAATCTCATGCTGTATTTTACGGCGTGTGTCAGTACGTGTTCATTGGTGTTCTGACACTCGGCACGAATCGAAGGTTGAACATAGCAAACGACATCTTCCAATATTCTACACATTTTTAAACCCACTTTTGGAAGGTTTGTAATTCACTTGAAGAGCATTTCCATGTTTTCCATAACGGAAAGTGAACAGCTTTGCGAATTTGGAAGTCGAAGTTCGGGACGTAAGGCACGTGGAAAATGGGGGATAGCAGGCTCATCGCATGAAAGAATCACTTTTGGAACCCTGTATCTGGAATCTGGAGTTTCTTATTTTCCGTCATTCCAAAGAGATAGCGAGAGAGAAAGCGAAAATGTAGATAATTGATGGTTGAAGTTTGTGCAGGAATTAGGATATCGGCTCATTGGATATCGAATTAGGCATTCAAGAAATGGTGTTTTGTTGCCAATCCACAATGGATCGACAACGAAACACCATTTCTGAATATAATGAAATTTTTTTGGCCAAATTCCTTATTCGGTGTTGCTCGCAATTATCGCAATTATCACATGCCCCTGTTCCCTGCAAAAAAGGGAGCATAAAGCAGTAAACGTACAGAGAATTTCGGTCGTGGCACCGAACTCATACTCCGTTCCATGGACTTCAGTCAGGGCAGCTATGGCTATTTCACCCAACTCCCTCTGTTGACGAACCATAAAATGCTCCATGATAGAGTATCCGAAAAGAAACATGAAGAAATCTATGTCAAGTGAAACAGACGAGGTCGTCGTAGTCGACGGGGAGTTCCAATGTCCAGCTCCAAGGTGAAAGCCACATTTGTGCATAGGAATGAATGGTGAGGAAAGCCTTGAATGACCCATCTGCATTCTCTGGAATCAGGAACGTTTCGACTGCTGCCGTTTCGGATTCAGAGAATGGTTCCGGGCCGGCGAAGATGTCCGAACAAGGGTTATCGCTTGCTCCTGGGGCGTCTGAGTTCCAAAAGAAAAATATTAACTCTTTGCCGGAAAAATCAGCCTGAATAGTCTTCCTAGACATTTTCAGTGTTTCCCAAAGTAGAAACCATTCTTTTTTGCGGAACTTTACCCTTATATTTATGGTATTCAAGGAAACATTGCATGAAATAATGTTCACAATTAGTCAATTGCATGACTTGCTTCCGTTTCACGATGCACAGTTCTCTTCATATTTCATGTATACGGTAATTCGAAAGAAAATCGGGAGGGGAGGGGGGGGGGGGGGTATACATACCCATCCAGTGATAGTCGAAGTTCCTATTGGGATCCGTCCCGATGCATCCACTTGGATCGCCATAGTCCGATCGGGTCTTTCTCCACATTCTCACCTACATCAGTACAAAATAACGCATTACTCATCGCCATCCTGTCTTTCCATGACATTGAATGAACTTGTCTCTGGATCGATTCGCTGCTGAGGATTTTCTCAGCTATCTCCATCGCCAAGTGGTAGTGTTTTTCATTCGTTCCAGTTATGGAGGAGTTTTAGTCTTAACAAAAAAAAGATATAATGCGAAAATATTATATTTATGTCGCATAACGTCTCCCTTTCCTCAACCTCATGCAGTGCTAACGTGTGCATTTTTAGGAGGTGGACCGAATGCGAAGGAAACCGATTGTCTCCACTCCTTCCTCTTCAGGGTTCACTTTATTCCCAAAAAAAACATTAACCCCAGCATGCTCCTGGTATGAATGGAGCAGACGAGGGGGACGCACTTCCCCATTCCCTCGCCCCTAGGCCACATTTCGCATTGTCGTTTCCATCGCCTCCTTCGAAACTTGTTATGCTGCCTCAAACCCTCATGTTGGTGTTCGAAACCATCTAAAAATATCATGCTAATGTTGTGCATCTCCCTTTCATAGTTCTTGAGAGATGGTATTTGATGCATGCAACTCAAGTTTGACCGAAAAGAACACGATGATCCGAAAATATTAAACCGGCGGATATCTNGAATATGAGGATAACAAGTGATGATGTGTCCGTGTTCATTGATTCCTATAATGAGACAATGCGAGACATTTGGCAAGGTACTAGACATTCCTGTGCAGGACTATTCCAGGGAAAGGGAGAAGGGCACTTTTGTGTACTGTGAGAAAGCGAGACTTACGTCTCCATCTCGTGGCAAGGAGGACAACTTTACAATTCTCTAAAACTCCTAAGTCCATGTTGTATCAGAATGTTGTCGCTACGTTGTCGATGTCAAGAGTGTCAACATTCTCTCAATGTTGATAGCTAATGTTGCAATGCCATTCGTAGAAGTGTCGCAGCAACATTCCAAGTGAAAACATTGAAGTAATGTTTTCTCAATGTTGTACAGCAACTTGCAACATAGAGCAACATAGACAACATTTCTGAAACGTTTCATCAACATGCTGTGTTACTTGGGACGTCACTGGTCTACCCCATGGCAGTACCCACAAGGCGCCACTGAGCGGTAGGTGCTAAAAGTCATGCTGAGACATGCTTTTGACAGGAAATGAGGGAAGAAGTGAGTCTAGCCTGTTAGAAGATATTACTTATGGACGACCTCTCAACTCGAATGGAAGTTGTAAATTCATTCTCTTTCCTCCAAACGCTGCTTGCCTCTTTCATCCCTAACAGATATCCGCCGGTTTAATATTTTCGGATCATCGTGTTCTTTTCGGTCAAACTTGAGTTGCATGCATCAAATACCATCTCTCAAGAACTATGAAAGGGAGATGCACAACATTAGCATGATATTTTTAGATGGTTTCGAACACCAACATGAGGGTTTGAGGCAGCATAACAAGTTTCGAAGGAGGCGATGGAAACGACAATGCGAAATGTGGCCTAGGGGCGAGGGAATGGGGAAGTGCGTCCCCCTCGTCTGCTCCATTCATACCAGGAGCATGCTGGGGTTAATGTTTTTTTTGGGAATAAAGTGAACCCTGAAGAGGAAGGAGTGGAGACAATCGGTTTCCTTCGCATTCGGTCCACCTCCTAAAAATGCACACGTTAGCACTGCATGAGGTTGAGGAAAGGGAGACGTTATGCGACATAAATATAATATTTTCGCATTATATCTTTTTTTTGTTAAGACTAAAACTCCTCCATAACTGGAACGAATGAAAAACACTACCACTTGGCGATGGAGATAGCTGAGAAAATCCTCAGCAGCGAGGAATTGTGGAAGGAAATTACAAGAAACATCAGGTGGAAATGACTCGAATATTACATTTGTGAGTTCCCTTCTCTATTTGCACATCCAATCCTGGAGAAAATGACCAGACGCGAGAAGAATATACTGTTCGTATAGACGATGACTGATGTAAGAGGGGAGAGAATGAACTGAGAAGCCAAACTCACGTTAGTGTGCGTATATTCGTATCCATCGGGATTGTGGGACGGGAAGATGTACCAATCGAAAGTATCGACGATATCCTTGTTTGCATCGTAGTTCTCCACCAGCTCGCGGATGATGTAAGTGGCCGTGGCTGGAGAAATCCACTCTCGCGCGTGGATTCCTGAAGGGAAATCATACTTGGAATGTGATTCTCAAACGATCGTTGCATGCACGGAACGATGGAAGCGGTCGTGTATGAAATGGATCCGTGAGCTGAACCCCGAACCCTGAGAGAGGTCACACTCGCACCTGCATCGATCCAGATCTTCTGAGTCGCCACCCCGCTGGATATCTTGATCATTTTCAGATCCCTCCCTTCGAAACTCTCTCCGATGCTGAAGACGGTGACGAGATCGGGATAGGTAACAGCAAGCTCGTCCAGATAATCATGAATCTGTTTTAATTGATGGCATTCGAAGAACGTCAACGCAGGCATTCCATCGATTGGGAGAGGAATGGAATAGAAAGGAATCGGCGGGTAAAAATTAACTGAAATATTTTTTCTTGTGTCACCGCTCCTTTCGTACCTGTAGCTTGGTACGTCCTATTTTATAAGTCAAGAACCTCAATTATAGCCATTATTTTCGTGCGTGAAACATTTGCGGTAAGGCTTCGGGAAAAAGAAAAGTTCTTGAGGCCGACTTCCCAGCCATATGACACGTCGGACTCGGAACGTATTTCAGGAAGCCACAGTCTCCTTTGCAGTGGACGATAATAGATCATCCATCTCTTCTACAATCCTCTGCACTCTCTCATGAAAATCTCTCCACGTTTCATTTATCCTACGGTTTCAAGAGCGATAGCAAAGTATCGATGGGCTCTCGAACGGTGCAAATTTTCCATCCTCCACATGAACCTTTGCAGGACCAGTGACGGGAGAAAAGAACCTTCCAGTTAGTTTTACTCGACCGATTGGTCACGCGAGCTTACGTCACTCAATCGATGGTAGGAATCCCATGACATGGCTCGGGGGCTTCCGTCCTCCGGCATACCCGCTCTCTGGAGATCCACGAGCCTGAAGGAAACGAACGAGGTGATTCCCTCCGTGTCGTCGGAAAGGGAGCCGACACCGAGATGAACGACTCACTTTTGAACGTCGGGGATCATGGTGTCGTGGGCGATCGGGTGCGAAGAGAGGAGACGTTGCAATTCGTTCATCATGCTCGGTGGAACCATGACATCTGTTGTCGGTCGACGGATTTCCGTCCAGAAATCCAGTCGATTGTCCTTTCGCAGTTCGGCCAGGAAAGCCAAGTCTTCGTGGGTTTCCGGGTAGAAACGAAGCACTTCGTACCTGGATTTGCGAGAGAAGAATGATCGTATAGAGGTAGATATTCATATTTGGACGTAAAGAAACTCCCAGCGAATTCCTCCCCCCTTTTCTCCTGATGAAGCCCTCTAATTCAGGAAACCTCGCCAGCGTTATTTCTCGCATGGGGGTTCTTTATCAAATGAAGTTGTGGACATTATTGTAGAGAAATGAGTTTAAATCTGGCTTCAAATCGAGCTATTATCCAGTTAATGCTATTGATATTGGTGATCGCATCGATGCAAGCCTTGCGTGGTGCACGATTGGGTTCTTTTTTTTCATTCGATCGACTCAGTCATCAATATGAACCCTCCCTTTACGCGATCGTTTTTCATATGGTCAAGTGATCTTGGCTTTGCGCATCCTTTCGCGTGCTTGAAAATCCATCGGAAGACAACTTGGATTAGATAATTGGATTGAATCATGGATTGCCTTGGCCGATGATTTCGACTTCCGTCGAAAGCATATTTCGCTAAGACAACGCTTTTCTCTTGCACTTTCGACCCCATCGACAAGTTTCATCACTTTCTAGGGGGCAAAACTCTGGAGCCCATTAGCGTGGTTTGAGTAGTAAGCCGTGATGAAAGACTCAGCATTCCACTCGATTATGCACTGGAAATTATTTTCGGCCACGAATATGAACGACGACTAATTTCAGTACACGACGAATGTTTCTCGCAACTGATCATAAGACCAATTGGCAACGATACGTCGGCGATCAAGTGTGCCGCAACGAATCGTCGTAGTACCGTTTCCTCCTTTTTGGCTTTTCACCTAGTCTCTATCAGGAGAAGATAGTACAGAGTGGGCCCTAAATATTCGTACCATTTGCGACTTTTCCATTTCTGTATGCCTAAAAGCAGCAAATAAAAAAAGGTCTTGTATCTCAATGTGTCTTTTGTGGTCAACGTTGGCCGTTTTGACATGAATCCTTCTCCTCCTAGAAATGGCTTGAGGTTCAAAATATTGTCTGGCTGACCATGCGGCAGAAATGATTAAAATATGCGAGTGACCCCCATACAGCTCTGACCGTAACCAAACCGATTACTGAATGCGAAGTCTGCTGGACTGGCTCATAAAGAAAATCCAGCGACCCAAACCAGTCAAGGTTCGTACCAAAGGAGGAGTAAAACCTTATCCAACCGGTGCGATCGTCTGACAAATTCAAAGATTCCAGGTTGCCGTCAAGAAGAACGGAGACACGTCGAACATATTTTGTGAATAGTTACTGGGAGTCCTTGTGTCTTGTCGAGATTCAGTCGATTCCATCAGAAGTTATTAGTACAGGGAATGCAAGACTTGGATTTGGTGTGAATATTTATGGTCCACCCTGTACGAGTGAGATTAATGAACCTCTCCGGGGTTACCAATATTTGCAGATGCCATCATGTGATGTTAACCCGCTTCGTCTTCGATATCGTGATTTCACGTGAATGTTTACTGTGTTGTAGCCGTTCTTTCTGAAGGAGTCATCAAACTTGTTCGGGGCCATCGCTATGAGGCACCCGAAAATCGTACGTGCCGGAATCGCTCTGCATAAGCTGTTTGTGATATTTTCTTTTGTTTCTCAAACGGAAGCGGAAGCGAGGCTTACCTCTCCCTATCTCCCCGACTGATGCGATCGGAAAGAGAAACCGCATTTTGCGAAGATACAGTCACTCACCCATCGTATCGTTGTTGTTCTGCGGCAACAAATGCCACCAGCAGAAGGAGACAGTATTTCTTCATGACTTGCAGGGAACGACCGCCTGACGTGGACTGGATCCAGGCGTCCAAGACTTCCTTTCCTCACGCACAAAATCTATGATTGTGGAGGGGGAAATCCGACTTCAGCAGCGGCGGATTCAGTGGTTATGGGAATATGAGCGGGGGGGGGGGGATGTCTACTGCTCTCCCTATTACTTATATTGTATGTATGCTTCTCTTTTTTCTTGCCGAAGTGGACATTCACAATGTGTCGAACTTATTAAAGATTAATATTTTCTCTTGGCCGTACCTTATTTTATCGAAACCACTTTCACTCGTTTAGAACTATCCATCCCTCCTCGACCGCTTAGTATCCCCTTTACTAACTAGTCTGGCCTCGATTTCTCCTTCCGCATGTAAAAAATGTGGATCCGCCTCTGTACTGCAGACGTTGCGCAATGGAAAGTTCGAACGACACCGTTCGGGTGTGAATTCGAACACCTGTCTTTTTTAGGTCCTCTTCATATCTTTCGAGATGACGAAATTTTCCTCCCGGAAAGGAATCCCAACCATGACCTGCCATGGGTAAAGGAGAGGACTTTCCTCCGTACCAAATGCGTTTCGATGATACTCCTCTGACTCGCATGGGAATCCTCAAGTAGAAGTCTATGCTCATCTCTCAAAGGGGGCAACATTTTTTATACGTGTATTTGGCCATCATTCCCACACTCCGGAATGCTTATTTCGATTCGATTCCATCTGTTGCATTTTGCAATAATGAAAATATATACTGGGTGGGACAGAACCCTTTTCTTCCTTCCTGTACAACATGAAAAAGACTTTGGAAAAAACAATCGAGCGTTGTATTCCTGAATAAAAATGAAACGCATATGATCGACTCAATAACCTATGCGACCACCATCTGCAAGACGAACAGCCTACAGTTGACGAGAGTAGGATTCTAGTTGTTCTCGAATAAAATCTGTTTGATTCCCCTCGCCATGGGTGAGGTTTCTCTGGAGGACTTGAGGGGCATCTCGAGCCTCGCGAAATGCGATACATTTAATCATACCCCGACTCTCTGCTTTTCGCAGTCGTAATTACCAGCCATTTTGATATATTTATCTGAAAATGATCAGGAACAATTCCGAATGAATCAGGCTTTCAGATCTTCCATAACATAACAGCTAAAACGCTCTGGGTTGAAGGGGGGAGAAAATGTTCTGTCCCACCCTGTATAACAAAGACGATCAGAGACTGACAGTGAGTTAGTGAGTGAGTGACTGACGCCAATTCTAATTTTGTTCTAGAAATGATAGAAACCTGAAACTTGGTGCACAAGTAGCTCTTGGGTTGCTGAAGGAAAAATCCCAATTGTTGCCAATAAAGAACACTCCCCGGTGCGCTGAATCTAACAGCCTCTCATTTATTCAGATCGATCACGTAGCTTTGGCTTTAGGGCGGTCTTTGTGTTTCGAAAATGAAGTACTTTTTTAATGATTCAATATGGGCATGGTCTTTCGAGACTCCGAAATGGCGCTCCCACCAAGCGAGACGAGTCCCAGAGTACCTGATACCTCGAAATCGGTCCAACGATTCTTCCCCTAGGTCCTTCAGCGCAGTTAACAAATTAAGTTCTTTTTAATATCCTCAGAACGAGATGAAAATTGCGATCCCTAAAAGGCAGAACCGCCTGAGCAAGACGATTCCATTAGTACCTCAATTACATAGAGTTTAGTAATTTTTCGCTCTCGGTCGGTCTACCTGTTTGACCACCAGAGAAAGATTCCCAAGGACGTACTTGAAGTAGGGTACGGGATCGTCCCGCATTTCGAGTTTCTCTCCTGCATCCGCAAAAAGCAAGAGATATGCCTAGCAAAAGGAGGAAAAGTAAAGAAAAATGCAGATGTTTCTGATTTTACCACAAATCACCCAATTTCTCTACATGACAATTTTCAGGGAGTCCCGTCCCATAATATTCAAAGCAGACATAACACACGAAGTTGGAACTCCAAGGTATCAGAAGGAGGAGGGGGGAAGGGGAAGGGGGAGGGGCTGGGGATGATTCCCGTCTTATAAAGGAGTCCCAATTTCCCTTTCTAACATTCCCCTAGCAATTTTCATTGAGTTCTGACATAGAATTCTATAGGGACGACGTTCAAATGTTAAACAACTCCGCTTTGAATAAATCGCCCATGTGCAAATTTTCCGCGAGTTCCGCCCCGTAATTCCGTAACTTCGCCGTAAGGACGTGTCTCAAGTGAGACACGTCCTTCGAATTTCTCACGCCCGCGTATCGGATGAAGAACAGATGATATCCGATCGGCCCAATCCGATCCACGGGTCGGGCTCGCAAGGTTCGGTCGACGATCGAGTCTCGGGTCGGGTGCGGGCCATGATTCCATTCGAACCGGTCGGGTAGGGATGGGAAAAGTTGACTCGTGGAGGTCTCTGGCTGACATAGACAGACAGGAGGACAAACGTCGGTTATTATTACATGGATAAATAGCGCTTTGCAAAAGGTGTAACACCTTGCTTCAATGGAATTTTTAATATAAAAATTGGACGATGTAATAATTTTGTCTGACGCGGTTTACTCCATCAGGGAGAATTCTCCCCGGCCGGAAATGCTAGATTTGGGGGTCTATTGCATTCTAAATCTTGAGCAGTCGAGAAGCAGCGAACAGAACCGACCCTCCATCGCCCTGTCAAGAGTCTTCATGTAACGTATGCTGCATCAAAGAAGTCGGAAAGAGCTTTCCAGAAATACGGAAATTGCAGAATTCCGAGCAACAAAATGGGATCGAATGGACAAAGTCCATTCGAGAGGCTCCTGGCATTGCTCAGTTTCTTCGTTATGGTGTATGTTCTAATCATTGCAAAAAGCAACTGACGGAATCGAATAGGAATAAGCATTCCGGAGAGTTGGAATGACGAACTAATATGAAATGTTTAAAAATTTGCCACCCTCGAATAATTAGGAGAAAGATAGCCATTGATTCCTACTCGAGCGCGTCAAAGGAGTGTGATCAGAATCCGTTGGAAAGAAGGAAAGTCCTCTCGTTTACCCACGACAGGCCATGGCTGGATCTTCCTCTTCGGAGCGAAAATTTCGTCATCTCGGAAGACACGAAGAGGAACCGAGGAAGACAGGTGATGGAATTCACATACGAACAACGTCGTGAGTACTTTCGATTGCGAAACGTCTACCGTCAAGGGGCGGATCTACAGTACATTTTGTACACGTAGAAGGAAGAACCGGGATCAGACAGAAATAACAAAAAAGGGTAGGCTGAAGGGAGTGAAGGGGATTGGGATGAGATTAAACAAGGTCGATGACAACCTCTAATAACTTTTAACGTATCGCGAATGTCCGTTGAAGTTTAGCAAGCGATGAAAACTTGCGTCCAAGTCATAGGAGGAAAGATAGTTCCCCCCCCCCCCCTCCTTCCTGACTTCGCCGCTACTGAAGTCGGACTTCCCCATCCACCGATACAGATGCTGCTTTGTGTATGAGGAGAGGAGCATTTGGGTTCTTCGATCCAGTGCGTGTCCGTCGGCCGTCCACTTCAAGACATGAAGAGCTTGGGTCTCCTCCTGTTGGCGACGATTGTCGCCGCAGAACAACGATACGATGGGTGAGTGAAGATTTCTTCATCGAATGCGGCTTACTTCTCTTCCTGATTGCATCAGCTAAAAGAGGACAGAACGGGGAGAAAGCTACTCGTCCATTTTCCTTCATCGAAAACAAGGAAAAATCCCAACTTCAGACATTGCTAATATAGACCGATTCCATTACTAAAATTATATGGTTCCGTAAACATGCACGTCAAGTCACCGTGACGAAATTGAAATCGAAGAAAGACTACAAAAAAAGACATCTCCAATCCTTGGTAAAACTTAAACGGTTGGCTAATCTCACCGACAGTCTTCTCCTGAGAGAACCGTGGGAAGAAGTCATACAAACAGAAAGGAACTGGGGATTTGAGGTCTCCACCACATTATGGTTAACTCGAGGTATAAAGAATCCTCATGAACGGGAAGACGCTGCCAAGATTTCTTGGATTTGCGTGCTAATGAATGCAATCGAAATAAATATTCTCTAATTCCTCTCAAATTAGAACAGTGGGGGAATAATCGCAAGGAATTTCCTTACGTCCGGAGTTTGAACATCTACCTCTATGCGATCATTCTTCTCTCGCAAATCCAGGTACGAAGTGCTTCGTTTCTACCCGGAAACCCACGAAGACTTGGCTTTCCTGGCCGAACTGCGAAAGGACAATCGACTGGATTTCTGGACGGAAATCCGTCGACCGACGACAGATGTCATGGTTCCACCGAGCATGATGAACGAATTGCAACGTCTCCTCTCTTCGCACCCGATCGCCCACGACACCATGATCCCCGACGTTCAAAAGTGAGTCGTTCGTCTCGGTGTCGGCTCCCTTTCCGACGACACGGAGGGAATCACCTCGTTCGTTTCCTTCAGGCTCGTGGATCTCCAGAGAGCGGGTATGCCGGAGGACGGAAGCCCCCGAGCCATGTCATGGGATTCCTATCATCGATTGAGTGACGTAAGCTCGCGTGATCATTCGGTCGAGTAAAACTAACTGGAAGGTTGAAAAGAGGGCAGTGACCAGGACGTTTCCAAGTACACCTCCTACCTTTTAAACGTGGCAAGCTCTCGGGTAGCTATGAAACGATAGCGAGAACTTTGGCATCCTATTTACTTTGCACCTCTCTAAAATTTAATGGGAATCTCAACATGGACGCGACGCGAGAAAAAATATTTCAGTTAATTTTTGCCTGGCGATTTCTTTCCATTCCATTCCTCTCCCAATCGATGGAATGCCTACGTTGACGTTCTTCGAATTCCATCAATTAAAACAGATTCATGATTATCTGGACGAGCTTGCTGCTTCCTATCCCGATCTCGTCACCGTCTTCAGCATCGGAGAGAGTTTCGAAGGGAGGGATCTGAAAATGATCAAGATATCCAGCGGGGTGGCGACTCAAAAGATCTGGATCGATGCAGGTGCGAGTGTGACCTCTCTCAGGGTTCGGGATTCCGCTCACGGATCCACTTCATACACGACCGCTTCCATCGTTCCGTGCATACAACGATCGTTTGAAAATCACATTCCAAGTATGATTTCCCTTCAGGAATCCACGCGCGAGAGTGGATTGCTCCAGCCACGGCCACTTACATCATCCGCGAGCTGGTGGAGAACTACGATGCAAACAAGGATATCGTCGATACTTTCGATTGGTACATCTTTCCGGCTCACAATCCCGATGGATACGAATATACGCACACTAACGTGAGTATGTCCTCTCAGTTCATTCTCTCCTCTCCTACATCAGCCATCGTCTAGGCCGACTGTAGATCCTCCAGATTCTACTTGCGTCCGCTCATTTTCTCTAATAAAGGATCTACGACCAAGGATGTGGAACTCACAAATGTACTTTTAGGAACACTTCCACCTGACGTTTCTTGTTATTTCCTTCCAGAATTCCTTTCTTTTGATGGTTTTCTCAGTCTACTACTCCATCGCCAAGTGGTAGTGTTTCTCATTTGTTTAATTAAGAAACGTATGCGTTTGTAGACGATGTCGAGCAAGCAAAATCAAAAGGAGAGTTCTTGAAGGAACACGAATTACGACACCGTCCTAATTCGTGTTCGTCCGGGCCACCCCATCATTCCTTCAAATGCAGAGATTGTTAAGCGCTGGAGAAAATGCGTGGGACGTGACGGAGGTTATGTCGAAAAATGAGACACGTATGGGTAAAATTGCTAAACACTTGCATTCAGTTTGAATAATATCTGTAACGGTAAACTCGAAATAAATTCAGTGACATTATTTTTTAAAACACCCTCGCGTTTATTCACAGCAAACACAATAAATGTCGGATGCATTTGAATTCGGAGTATTCGATTATGAGACGAGAGGAGGTTCATGTAACGTAATTTAAAGAGATAGGATGGTGGACTGTTGTGGGTTCTTTTGCATTGGCGTAGGTGAGAATGTGGAGAAAGACTCGATCGGACTATGACTATCCAAGTGGATGCATTGGGACAGATCCCAACAGGAACTTCGACTTTCACTGGATGGGTAAGAATGCATAAATGCCCCCCTCTCCTTCAACTTTCCTTCATGCAGTCCAAAACATGAATAATGAAAAGTACTCTCTACATTATGAATACCGTCAAATGGAAGCATTTACAGCAATGCCATCGAGCAAGCATCAAAACATGAGCATCATTTTATGTTCTGTTTCGTACAGAGTCGTTTCAGTAGGATCATTCTAGAAGGGATCTACCGAAACACTGAGTTGACCGTGTTCACGATTTGAATCATTAAAGATAGTTCAATTCTGAATAAATAGGTCAGGGGTACGCGTCCCCTCATTCAAAAAGAAGCAAAAGTAAGTAGAAATAACGCACGAAACGCCTGAAAACAGTGTCCAAGAGTTCCCGTGCGCCCCTCCCCCTTTTTTTTCCTTCCATGCTACGTTTATGCTACCACCTGCCTTCATCGTGCAGTCAAATCTGATGATGAGATTGCTCAGAAATAAGCTTACACGATCTTTCGAATGACGAATGTATACACAGTTTTCCAGTAGATCCACCTCTTCAAAGACTCGAAGGTAATGCTCCGCTTCCCCCCCCCCCCCAAAAAAAAGCCTATTTCAGAGGACACTGATAATACAGTATATAGAAAGATTATGCAATGGAAGTTTTCATTTGCTACTCAGGGAGTCCAGGAGCAAGCGATGATCCGTGTTCGGACATCTTCGCCGGTCCGGAACCTTTCTCTGAATCCGAAACGGCAGCAGTCGAATCGTTCCTGATTCCAGAGAATGCAGACGGGTCATTCCAGGTCTTCCTCACCGTGCATTCCTATTCACAAGTGTGGCTTTCACCTTGGAGCTGGACATTGGAACTCCCCGTCGACTACGACGACCTCGTCTGTTTCACTTGACATAGATTTCTTCATGTTTCTTTTCGGATACTCTATCATGGAGCATTTTATGGTTCGTCAACAGAGGGAGTTGGGTGAAATAGCCATAACTGCCCTGGCTGAAGTCCATGGAACGGAGTATGAGTTCGGTGCCACGACCGAAATTTTCTGTACGTTTCCTGATATTTCCACTCATAATTGCAGGGACAATAGACATGTAAGGCCTCTCTAACAGCTGTGCGATGCAAAACAGGCAGTTTGGCAATAGCAAAAAATCATTGGATCGGCAACGATTTCCGTTTAACACGTTTCCCGAGCACAAGGAGCACCGATCACTTCCACGTCACGGGGGAAATCTGTCTGCAGATTCTCAGCTATTACTTTCCGTTTTTATACATAAGCATTTAGAAACATGTGTAACGCTAAAGTAGGCTACTTTCATTGCGCGTTTCAAGAACAGTTCTTGCTTTAAGTGCTTAAAGACAAAACGAGTCTCAGCGATAGCACGAAATGGATCTGCTGTCATAATCTGTAAGAAACTAGTATAATTCCTCCGGGTGATCAGTAGATAAAGAAATGATGCACTTGGATGATGCAGATTTCGCGCCTGGACCGTCTGATGACTGGGCGAAGGGAGCGGCAGGAATCAAGTATGCCTACACGATCGAGTTGAGGGATACTGGCACTTTTGGCTTCCTTCTTCCTCCCGAGCAGATCATTCCCACCGGGGAAGAGACTTGGGCTGCCGTCGCGGCTGTTGCCAGATTCTTCCAATAAACACTCTCTGCATGGCCTGGATAACATCCTTGTCTTCCTTTCACACAAATGGCACTTCCCCATAAAACTTCCCACCCTCGCCACCCAGGTTCACATCCACGCAGGAACTGCATCATTGCGCTTCCTTCTTTTCATTATGTATTCTTCTACCGTAGAGTTTAGCTCATAACGGTCCAGTATTCTCGGAGAACTAGAAATATGAGAGTATATTCGCGCATAGCTTCTTCGAACACGAACTGTAATTTCTTGTTGGCGTTACGACGCGTCTGGGTGCAAGTGTTGTGGGATCGGTGTTATCGTAACGTTGCCTGAATTGGTTAGATCAGGGGTGTCAAACTCAAATCGGTCGGTGGGCCGCATTCCTTACCCTGCAGATGCCTGCGGGCCGCACCCATAAAAATTCCCTGAAATTTGTGCTGACACTCAATCCATGCGGAAAATTTCAATAGCAGACGGCGGGCCGGATCCGGCCCGCGGGCCGTATGTTTGACACCCCTGGGTTAGATCAGTATTGAAGTATATGGTGGGGCAATAAAAATGACATCACACATTACAGTTTTTCTCAATTGCTAATGCCTTTTTTCATATATTGATGGATATTGTCAGAACTTGACGTAAGATCTGCAAAACTCTGCGCTCTTTTCTCACATCTACGCGTCCGACAGTCAAAAGAGCGTCCATTTTTCAAAATAAAAGTACGCTCTTCCATTTCTAACGTACGGGGTTAGGAACGTCTAATGGACAGCCAACCGCGCTAAACAAGTCTTTAGAAGATGACACCCTCGATTTCAATATGCATTCCTGTTACAATATCTCTAGGAGGAAGGAATAGAAGCAGTAATTTGACCCTTTGACCGGTTTCTTTTTTTAATTCTGAAAGTAACGTCATGCGATAAAATGTAGAGTACGGGACCAGTAGTACTTTTTATTTTCATTAATTTCTTGTTTATGCATCATAGGGGGAAGAAAAAAAAGGCGAAAATGTGGGACTGAGGGGAAAACTCCAGCTCTCTCGGATCCTGGAGATATTACATACATATGTCGTTTGTCACTGCTTCCATTATAGAAATACACCTGGAAAAGAAAGCCACTATAACGAATTGTAAGTGACATCTTGGAAACACAGAATTTGAAAAAAAGAATTGGGAGGAAACCGAGCATAAAATCAATTCTTTAATTGCAAAATGGACTCCTCGTTTCCCCAAGATGTCCTATCGTGGACGTGTTGTGATAATTAATCAGTTGATAGCTCCAAAACTCTGGTATACCCTTGCATGTATCGAACCTCCACCTGGATTCCTCTTAAAACTTGAAACTCTTTTTAGAAACTCTGCCTGGCTATGGAAACATTGGCTTCATCCGATATATCTTCACCGCAAGCTCCTCCTTGGTGGACAAAATCTTGTCTCCCTTGAAGCTAGGAGACTCTCTTTTCGCCTTTCTTTTCTAAAACGAGTTCTCACCATGACAAGCAGACATCCATCATATGGCATCTTTTTTTTTTATTTGCTCAGTTTGCGACTTCCCTTCCAGAAGTCTAGGGGTCCTACTGCTAACTTCACCATCCATCACACATGAAACAGCTCCTACATACATTACAGAAACAGCAGCACTTTGTTTTCTTTAAACCTCAGTTGCAAGTCTGAGGTTTCTTCTTCCGACCTCTTCCCTTTAATTTCACTGAAACCCAATATTTTTCTCCAAGCTTTTTCCATTTCACCCTCTGCTGCTTGGGAAGTAACCAATTTTACTACTCTACAAGATATACACAATGGTACCTCATGGATGAACCCAGACACCATACCAATTACAGGAATAATAAACCCCAGGATACACAGACAGATCTCCATGGACCTACACACTATTAGGGAAAAACTTTCTCCTGATAAAACAACACAAAGCACTCAATTCAGCTCCATTTTCTTAATACAACTCCCAGACAGAAAAGACCATGTCCATGTCGACCTTTTAACTTGGGAAAGGATTTATGACCTTTTATTTCGCTTCATCTACAAGAAAAGCCAAGTCAATCACCCCACACACCATGTCCAATGCTTTCTCCCAGGCACAGAAAAATTTGTCCCCATCTGGAAATCCTTTTTCGGCTCCCCTCAGAAAAAAAAGATGGTGACATCAACTGGAGACTTCTACACAATTCTCTAGTGTCCCCAGTTTTGAAATCTAAAATGAACAGCAACTCTTCTCCATTATGTCCTTCATGTGGCGGTCTGGGGACTTTAATCCACTTGTGTATTGAATGTAGGGACATTCAATATTAAAGGAAATGTGTGCATACATTGAAAAATTTTTGAAAATGATTCATTCTGACAACCCTGAATTTTAAATTGTTTCTCTTCCACATTTTCCCAGAACATGCTTCCCTTACAAAATCTGAAATCTCCCTCATTGATTTCATCTTGACGCTTGCCAAGAGCAAAATTTACAAATCATACATGTCTTTCCTTTCAGAAACAGAGAATTGTGAGAAACCAATCACTCTCTTCAGAGATGCAATGGAAAAAAAGTGAAACAATCCTACTACCTCCATTGCACCATAGAAAAACGTACAACATTCACCGACTTTTGGGGTCCAATTGTGCAACTGGATGAAGACGGGTACATGGAAGTGAAATTTTAAAGCCATTGTATTCATTTCATCCATTTTATGTTACCCTTTATGCTTTTATTTCCTTGCTAATATTGTGATATAGTTGTAATTTTTAAATTAAAGTATCAATGAAAACCCAAAATATGGAATTTGTATTGATAGGTAATATGTTAGATTTCACACCAAAGAAGCTACTTTCAGGAACCAAACGAAGGGTCAAGAAGACTTTTAGAGCCCAGAGTCGGGTTTTTCTTTTTTTCTAGATTAACATTTAAAAGAAGAAATGATGCGAGTTTTTAGCAACTATAGGCTAAGCTAGGGCAATGCACAGTGCACTGATAGACGTATCTGTCATATCTTCGTGGTGGTTACTTTCAAAACTTTCAAAATAGGCCTACTCTCTATGTATTGGATTGATGTAGGCCTTCTTATGAAGCCTGATGACAGATAGGAGAGAACAATAACTTCTGCAAAAGGTGGATGGCTCATAGGATTGAACTTCCCACCTCTCACCTAGCTCATGGCAGTTGATTTAATGATGTGATGAAATGGAAATTTTCTATGAGGGGGCCAAAAATTGCATGGTAAGAATAGAAGGTATGCCTAGTATGAAACATATTATGGTTCTCATCAGGTGAAAAGGTTCGTCCATGGAAAGTAACAGTTCTGGACAGTATTCACTATAGCAAATTTTGCTTGAATGCACACAAATCCCCCCCCCCCTCTTCCTCTCTCGACTTTGTTTGAAATGGGAAAATGCATATTTCTGTTCCGCAACAGATGTCCCTGCGATCACGGGTTTCTGCCCGCTGGGCCGATTACCATCTCCCCACATCCTAACAAGATCAGTCTTGTGAAAGCATATGTCGGCCAAGTCACTTTACTTGTGCCGTCAATCAAAAGGGTGCAGGGTGTTGTATCCGGTCGAAAATCCAGACAAAAAATCGGACGGTTTTCGTCGTTCTGGTTGTTCTTTCTGATCGTCATCGTTTGCTTCCGTCAACTTCAAGCACTTAGAATACATACTAAGAGGTTGAAATGGACCTGCCAAACCTGCAATCGATTGAAAACTTCACGTAATCGATATCTAGAGGTACAGTAACAAAAGCAAATATGGCGTCAGAAAGCTCGTCTGAGAGCTCAGGATATTGCCAGTGAGCTAATGTCGAACGATGACAGTGGCAGGTGATTTCATGATTGATTTAAGCGATGAAAATGTGGATGAAGAAAATTTTGAAGATAGTATGATAATGACAAGAGCTGCGATGAAAGCGGCAGTGACAGTAATGACATTGGTCGATCAGCTGATTTCCTTTCCAACCAGTTCATGTGGACCACAACGACAAACCAGCTAAAAATGTTCATTTCATTGGCAATCAAAGATTGTAGATCCAAATTTTCTGAGTCGGATGATCATAAAACAGCCTATCCCTAAGGCACGGGCAAAATTACATGGTATTATTTATTGTAAAAACAAAACAAAACAATCGAAACCGCAAATAAGTGCTTCCTCGCCTAACGTGGCTAAATTTCGCTGCCATTTTTGGATAGGGTATTTACTTTTTTGACGGCCAACCTCTGAAAGATCGATATCAGCATAATCTGAATTACATTCTCCGATTGTCGAACTCGTTAATGATGACTGTCAATAGCGTGTGAGCTGAACTTCCTTCAGGTTGCGAGCTTGGGAGATCGCCAGGTTTCGCTGGAATTTTTATTTACACGTAAGATCACGAAAATCGATGTTAGGTATGTAAAATATGCAAAGTATTGTAGCCAGTCCGTACCAAAATATAAGAGCTATATGAAGGTACTGGTTCTGCTGCAAGTGAAATATTTCGTAACACTGCTATCATTCTTTAGAACCAATTGGATGTCTTAAATAAATAAAAACTACCCGACTAAAGGGAGGGAAAATACAGGATACGCGAAAATGGTACGAAATGTGAAGATATATGTATCCCACGTTTACTGCTGACGAGATGAAGCACTCCTTTTGTAGGACTTGACAATTCAACTATAGATGCTCCGCCTTTATGGGCACTAGACGGAGGTGGTTCAGGAGAAACTGCACATCAGTGGATACATCAGGGACACCGACATGACGATAGTCTCTTAAGGTGTCCGATCGATACACTATTCGTGACACTTGGGCAAAGATTACCGAAATTCCGTTGTATCCAGTGATGTGCAGTTTCTCCTGAACCACCTCCATCTAGTGCCCATAAAGGCGGAGCATCTACATTCACAGCCCTCTCATTCAAGGGCCCATCGCGGTAAACGTGGTGGAAAGCGAGTAAGAGCAAAGCACGCCATGAGAGGGAATATTTTTCTCAGCTTCCTCTATGGAACGTTGAAGGGCTCAAGTCCCTATTAAACGCCATGCCTCATCAGGAGATCCTACTTTGCCAAGACGCACTATGTCTTACAGAGACTTTTCTGACTGAGAAGCAGTCGACATTCAGGGCTTTTATTGCTATCAAACACCAGCGACTAAGCAGCAAGGCCCTGGAAGGCCTGCCGGTGGTATCGTCATCGCTATAAAACCCTTCCTTAACCCCTCCTTGTTGGTTCAGGACATCTCCTTCGTTGCCATAGAAACCACCGTCTGCAACATAATAGCTTGTTATCTCAAGCCATCATGCACTGTCGAAGAGGTAGTAGACCCCATTGCCGACGCTTTGAGCCAGACAAAGGGAAGGAAACCAGTTATTCTGTGTGGAGACTTCAACGCCAGATCAGATACGAGCGACGAGAAATTCCTCGCAACATGCGACCTTCTTTATCCTAGGGGCTTCCATCTTCTTAACGACCCATGCTCACCCACATACACATGTCACAATACGATCGACCAGGCGCCTATTCCACAGAAGATTTACAAGTTACAAGCTACATGTTACAAGCAGTTGCAAGGGTTATGCCTTGATTGCATCAAGTGTCAGTGGGACCCGCTAGAAATGTTGAAAAAGCAGACACTACCCTTGCAACTACTTGTAACTTGTAGCTTGTAAATCTTCTGTGGAATAGGCCCCAGGTCTTCACCGACGCTACTGCCTCCGCGATCCGCTCACAGGAACGTGTCGCCAGCGCCACCCCTCTAAGGAAACACCTACCGGTACTAACGAAGTTGTCGCTACCCAACCCTGACTTTCGCCGCCCTACTCATTCAATGCCCAAACGCAAGAGGAAAGTAGACGTAAACAGTCTCCTCCACCACCCAAATTTAGCCAGTATGGAACTCGAGCTGGACCTCGACCGAATCGATGTAGCTTTCCAATTGCTACGAGATGCAACTCTTGATGCCGTGGCCCTTCAACAGACGCGGAAAATGAAAGGCCAACCCTGGTTCGACCGGGAATCCCGAGTTGCTCGAAAAGAGGTTCCGAAAACTACGCCTAGCAAAAATAAATCCCAGGGCACACGCAAATACCCACATCGACGAAGAGAGTACAAGCAACTACTCTCTCGCAAGAAATCCCTCCATCAGGACCACCAGGAAAGGATATTCATGAGAGAAAGGAAGCGAAACCTTGGAGATTCCTCATGAGCTACGACAGAACATTCAAGTCCTGCCCCTTCGCGTTAGAAGCTGGGAGGAAATTTTTGATTGCCTCCTAAACCCGACCGGCATTCTCCCAGACTTCAGCAACCTGGAGCAAATTAATAATACCGGAAACCATCTACCACTTAATGCACCATTCAGCAAGGAGGAAGTTACCGACGCCATACTCTCCTTCCCAGACACAAAGGCCACAGGTATTAACGGCTTCTGCCACGAGCATCTCAAAGAGTCGGTCGGCGTTACAAGCCAATTGTGGACTAGACTATTCAATATACTGTATGTCTTGAAAGAGGCGAAGTGGCCACCCATTGGAAATACAGCCTCATAAAAGTACTTTTCAAAGGGAAGGGCTCCAAAAACTATCGGGCCATCGCTCTGACCTCTTGTGTTTTCAAGGTCCTCACCGAGCTACTGTCAGAGAATCACTCGTCACAGTGAGCGCTACTTACCTGAAGAACGATATGGATTTCGTCACGGTCGCGGAACCATAGATGCTCTTAAAGTGTTCCAAATTGGACGCCCATCTCAGCGTACCAAAGAAACATTATTCATTCTCTTCGTCGATTTCAAGAAAGCCTTCGACAGCATCGATCGCCATCTCCTCCTCAAATTAACCCGAGGATCCCAGCTACTCGGAAAAATTGTAAGACTCTTTGCCACCATACTCAAGAAAAACCTGATCCAAGTGGACGATAACCTGAGAACAATCCCTATTGCCCAAACCCGGGGTGTTCTCCAGGGCGACTCCCTGAATCCACTTCATTCTTTTCTCCGCAGATCTCCCAGAATTGATAAAAGAACGCTCCGCCAACATCGAGATAATGACGTACGCAGACGACATCGTTATCTACTCCTCTTCAAGAGACGCTCTTCAAACAGCCGTGGACGCATTGGAGCTATGGGCCAGAGAGAATTCTCTTCAAATGAACACAGACAAGACGAAAGTCGTGGAATTCCTACTCGGTGGGAAATTGGCGAAACAAGATAAAATCAAGTTTGGGGAGTTCGTCAATGAATTTTCCTATCTCGGAGTCATATTCCAACACTGGGAAGTTTACAAAATATATAAAGTCGAAGTCCAAAAATGCATAGCAGCGACTTATTCCACCCCTACGAAAGCTCTCAATACCTGCTGCTCTGTCTTCAAAATGAAAATCATGCTGATTTGCACTTATGCTCTCCACATCATCTGGAACGACCAGTCCACTTCCCATTTGCATGATTTGAACAGAATCAAAGCGATGTTCCTAAGAAGAGTACTCCCGCATCACCCCCGAGCAACTTAATCATCACTAGGTCGAGCGTTCCTTAGGGTAGGTCTACTCCTCTTAAAACTAAATATTTTTTGTATTTTTGTGATTTTTTTTAAAGCATATCCTAGTGACTTATTGCCTAGTCCCCTAAGTCAACATTGCCCCCCTTCTTGCTTGTCCATAAAAGCATCTAGTTTCTTCTTTAAAATAGCCACAGCACGGGGCAGCCACTACGTCGTAATCTAACGCATTCCACGCATTTACCACTCTAAAAGTAGAAAATTCCTGCCTTAACCTGAGCCGCACTTGTGGCTTACGCAATTTGAGTTGATTATTTCTCGTTTTCTTGCTGCCATCGAACTGGAAGAACCTACCACACTCAACATTATCTATCGTATATATTAATCGGGAAGTGTCCATCCGTCTGAAACGCTCTGCGTAGGGAGAGGGCTTTCATCCGGGATGGATTAAAGGAAAAGACTTGTCTCCATCATTGACACTAACAATAGATTATTTGTTGCAGTGTGAGGCATGTTAAAGATTTCCATCTCATCCTTTTGGTTAATGGAGAAATTATAGTCATACAACAAATAACACTTTACTGGTGAGATGACATTGATATCTCTGGATGTGTGGCTACTAATGCCAAATGTCTAACATCAGCTCTGACACTGTCTCATTGCAAATTTTACCTTGCAAAAGTTAGCAAAAAGAACGCTTCAATGCAAAGAGCATGAAGAGAATAAAAAGCCAAGACAGTCAACCTGGTTGATCTCATCAACTTTATACCAGGACTATTCCTTTTTTTTATTATAGATCTGAACCCTGTCAAAATTCCATACAATCACTTGAGCATCACAAAGTGAAAAACCAGCCACAAACAAGGATTATGCCACAATCCAACAGCTCTAAGCTGTTTCTTGTGATTTAGAGATGATTCTGCATCCATACCATTACTCCTGCAATCAACTCACAATTGAGCCAAATAAGAACCCTTCACTACTCCCAATAACCACAATCAATCTAGCAGGCTAATTGGGAGGATGCAAAGAACCTCAAATATGGGCAAAAAAAACTAGCATTAAAAAGACCTCAAAATGGAAATATTTGTACATCTTGAATGCTTACATATGAAGCACATAACAATTCATGGATAAGATGCTTATTGCAAAAAATTGCAAGTTGATACCACTGTGGCATTTTGCGAAAACAGTGCAGTATGAATTGAGGAGAATGGTGAAGAACCTAGAGGGTGTAAAGGAAGAGAGGCTGAAGGTGGAACAATAATTATAATGAAATTGCTCAAATTGACAAGATCCCTAAATACTGCAAGTTTAAATCCAGTCTACTGGTTAGCCTATAATTTCAGTGAACCCTTCATAATCTATATAATTTAGAACCTGTTTTAAAATATTCAAGATGTGAGGGGCTTCAGATATCAAATTACATGGAGGTAAACCCAAAGAAAACCAAGACTAACTCATTTCAACAGCTATATTGCAACAGCTGTATTGCCATAAAGGATGGACCAGTAATACTGTATAAGGTCCTGTAAAACTAATAATTTATAACTACTTGCAGGTACTAGCAATCAGTGAATTAAAATATCCTTGATGTAGGATGGACTTTGACTCAATGCAGGCAAATTCATTTCTTAAGCTGAATGGATGGGATGGTGAAAATATAGAAATTTGAAGCATGCTATGAAAAACTATTTGACAAAGAAATACTGATCTAGCTTGTCTGATCAGACAGTTCACAAACTAAACTGCCTTTCAGTGAACCTGGTGCAAAGACTTTGGATGCATTTTCAAGACAAATGGGGACTTTGACAAAGAAGCCAAGATGGGAACAAGAGTTGAATGAAGTGCTTTGAAAGACAGTAAACATAGCATATGATGAGCATCATGCTCTTCTATTGCTTACATTTTTTCATAGAAAACATTTAATCAAATATTTTAAATTTCACTGTTACCAAACACTCTCATGAAGAAGAAATGGATCTAGATGATGGAACAGAGCATCAAGAAGAGATGACATTCACACATGGTGTTCACAAAAGATTACAGTGATATAATCATATGTCCTGAAACTCTCTTTCAAAACAGGAAAGAAACTACCTGAAGGCCTTTTGCATTTCCTCAAAGTCTAATTTAACAATACAGTCCCACAATAAATCCACTTCCAATCTCACTTTCAACTTGTTAAATCCACCTAATAAAAACATGATTCACCGGGTAGTAACTTTCTTTGGGAGTGCACAACATGGGAGGACTGAACCATGCCAGCATGGTATCTTACTCTCCAAAAGCTAACACAGCTTGCTTTGCAGGCCTATCATGCGTAATGTAACATCTCACTAAACCTGTGACTGGACCTTGCAGTGGAGCCAATTTAATAGTAGCATGCACAGATGAAAACCCTTTGCAATTACAAAATTACAGATAGGAAAGAATCATTTCAAAATGAAATGATTAGGCTCTTGTAAAACCATTTCATGCATATCCATCAGGACTGCCATTTAGCAATTCTTTCACACCTACAATGGGAGTCTCTCTAAAATTCTCAGTACCTTGCAACATGTGCTAACAGAGGCTTCCAGACACAACATAAAAAAATACAGAAGAGTTCTGGTGGGATGAAAGATGGAGGAGTAACAAGGAATGAAAAAAAGCATTCTACATTGCAGATTGATTTAAACTGATAATTCTAGGCATAGATGACTGAGAAATTGAGGACCGGATCATATAACTTGAAGAATCTGTGATGCCTCAAATACGGTTCCAGGAGGGAGGAGGACAGGAGAGGCTACATGGCCAGCCTCCACACATATCATGTTGGGAAACTCATCGTCCCCAAAATCACTCATTCCTTTGGCCTTCTCTGCCCAAGGATTCCAAACCACTGCACAACAAGAAAATATCATCTGTTACAGATTTAATTTCATGAGTGGGGAAACTGAAACATGCAAGATGCTAGATGAATAATCACAACAGTCATCACAGGAAGGAGACACAAAAATACTTGACATTCATCTAACAGTGAAAAGTTCAGCAATTTCTTTCATATTTGACTAATGAAACATCACAGGTGAGTACATTATGATGTTAATTACATGATAAGATAGGTCCAGATAAATCTGAATCTGGATGGCAAGTACAACAGTTCACTGTGCAATCCCAGAACCCTTTGGAGTTTCAATGGCATTCTCTGCTTTTTGTCTGCTGTCCTTACAAAGATGTTACAAGATGAAGGGCCTATTGAAGTGGAACTGCTGCATCTTCACTCAATGATAAAATTGTGTTCCCAAGAAGTAAACTATGTCCTACTGGTAGGATGGTGGAAATTTTATAATTGGCAACAAACATATAACTTTTTCTGGCCTTTATAGGGGAAATGTGGATACAAGAATTACAATAGCCTTCCTGGTGAGAACTCAAAAGCAGGAGATGGAAAATTAAATGTGATAGATGGATGTCACAGACTCATCCTGTTGCATACTCTACATCCACCCTAAGAGATACTTGCAAGTCACACCAATGGGCAATTTTTTGACATGGCAAGTCACTAGAATAAAAGCCTTTGATCCCAGGGGTTGATGCCAGGCATTTAAAGGACTGCCTGGAGTGGGGGAGGGGGTGTCCAAAATTAAGCAAAAAAATTTTGTGAGTACTGCTGGAAGCATCAGTCAAAGCACTATGTCTAAGTCATACACATGCCAGGGAGGTGTCAAAATCAATGGCCTGGGATCTCTAGATCTGAAGAAGTAGTTCCTCAACCAGGTTCTCAAGGATCCCAACACACAGCATCCTTTTATGAAGATGCACACTGGTTACTCATTGCAAGAACCTCATTTTGCCAGCTTGTATTTGCAACTTATCCTTTTTGGTCATTTCCCAAAGTTCACAACCATACATGAGGGTGGGGAGATAAACCCTCTTAAAAACCGAACCGAACCGAACAACCTCGTGGAAATTTTTTGATACAACAACCACAGTCCTCCTGAGTTCCTGCAAAAGGACAATGCACCAGTTGATCTTGTTTCTGTATTGCTTGTCACTAGAGGCCCAGACTCTGCAGTACTTAAACTTCTGTACTAAAAACAAGTCCAAACTTAGTCTGTTCCCTTGAGCGGAGCTCCTGCTATCAATGTATAAGGATCGAATGACCTGCAGTAGCCAACCATTAACCCCATCTAATTCCAATGTCTCTGGAGAACTGTAGGGCTTTAATTTCAAATTCCAAAAAGGGGGGCATACTGATGATCATTGATATGTAGAAAAGTGCACATTATACATTGTACATTGCACATTTGTCCCTCTTCTTGCAATGTGCCACATACATAGTTGCTCAGATCAAAGTATTTACAATGATCTATACCAATAAGATAAAGCCAACTTAGAAAATAGACAGCAGCATGAGCCAGGATTGCTCTTCCAAGATATGTATTCCCATATAGAGGGTGTGGTTAAAAAGAGACCAAATACTTTGAATGAATGTGGCTCTGCCCCACTGGAGTTTAATTTCAATAAACTTTCACTGATCATAGATATGTTTTCTACAGGGCTTTGACATTCTATCCAAATTCACATTGCCAACTCTAGGTCATGAAAAATTATCGAAAATAAGTTAAATATTGAATATGGACAAGAGACTCCAATCTCTTCTGAGTTCCTCCTCCTCCTTTATACTCCTACAAATACCAAGGAAGAATATGAAAAAACTTAAAACAGATTTGTTGTTTTGGCTCTTATTAATTCACCTTTCATGGAGCTCACTATCTGCATGAAAATGTCAGTCTAAAATAAAATATTAAGGTATGGAAGAGAAGTTGGATATGGGCCAGATGATATGCTAGCATTGTGGATGAGCATGTCCTCCACTCCACCACCAACATGTTTTTTTATTTTTATCATTTTCTCTTATTTTTTGTTCTACTCATTCTTCAAATAGGCCAATGAAACAGGCTAAAAGTTGTTGGTCTTCTTTTTATCATACCCTGTATATTAGTCTGTAGACCGAATATGTTTGGAGATTTTTTATTATTGGTTTGTGTTTGCAAACCTCGGTGATCACAATGGTCTGGAAGTGCAAAGTAACTGTAAAGGTCACTCACCAGTATCAGGAAGGTTGTACTTCTGCATTCTCATTTTTCTCCCTGAAACTACATTGCAGATTACATGTTCCCCAGCAGTGTTGCAGTAAATTCGATCTGTATACTCTGAGATTGTAGCAACATCCCTACTTTCCCGGAATACAGCACCTTCTTGAGTCTGTAGGAAGAGATTAGAAGAATTCCACAATGAATGTTTCAACATTTTCATCTTTCCATCAAGACATCTTTGATCAAATTGAGAGCAAGTGAGTTGAGAGTTAGAGAAAAATAAATAAAATCATCAGTGAGGACTCTATCCTCTCAGCTGCTAAAAGATCTGCTGGAAGATCAACTCCTTAGATCAGGGATGTCAAACTCAATTAGAATGGGGGCCGGATGGAAGCCTTCAGGGGTGATTAGGGGCCACAACAAAAATGTAACACCTTATCTTTAATGCATACAGGCTGAAATTTGCAATTCTTTTCCATAACCAACTGTTGAAGAGGACTTTGCGGGCCAAACAAAATGGACTGGCAGGCCAGATCCGGCTCACAGGCCGCCAGTTTGACTAAGATGACTAGATGCTAGAGAGCATGGACAACAAATATAATGAAATTTTGCCAAAATCCCAAATATGAAATACATATGAAATAACAAAAAGGTATAGTTATAGCATTTCTTTATTGTTTGTTGAATTGGAGGTTGAACTTTCAGCTTTGGGTGCTTCAAGTTTCAATGCTTGCAAATGCCCCTTCACTGTTCCCAGGAAAAGCCTAAGATGTGATCATTCAATCCACATTATCATGAAATACACTATAAACCATATGTATTCTTATCCAATATCGCATCATCTTTGCATATACCTTGATTTCATTATTTTAAGGAAAACTTGGCTTTCTGATTTAAATGAATGACTCAAGATTCCAGACATCATATTCCACATTTCATTCTCTCATCAGAGAAAAATGATGAGGGTGTTTTCTTTTCTAATGCCAAAAATGGAACTTCTACTTTAGTGAAGGAGTATGTGTACCCTGCATAAGTATATGTATCATGGGCTTTATTCATATGCACTCAAGAAAAACCACATAAGCCAAACAAAATTTTATTCAAATTTTCAAACCTCATGATGCCATTTGGCATCCCCAACTTTCAAGAATTTTCCAGCTTCACCCATGGAATTCTTTCAAATAACAGTTATGGAAGCTTCACCATGGTAATACAATCTATCTGATGACTTGTTTATAATGTGTTAATCGTGTATATGCAGGGATCTAGGAGCAGTTTAAAAAAATGAAGGAATCTTGAAGCTTTTGTAAAGAGATTACTAATTTCCATAAATTCTTTTTCCAGCTATATTTTCTACCCTTTCAAAAGCTAGATTTTTTAAATTAGCCCAGAAATGTTGAGAAACATTTGATGGAAAGCTAGGTTTGGATTTCTACCAAAACAAATGAAGATGAATCATTTGATTTAATTTTGAATAATTTAAAAACAAATGGAATGCATATTAACCCTGTAGCCATTCTGGAAGCTGATATTAAAAAATGTAGCCATTTATGTAAGCTGTGCCATAAACATGTAAAGTCCAATACCCCATGTATTTTCATAGAAATATGATAGTAATTAAACAAAGCGCTTTTAAGAGATTCTTTAGGAATGAAGAGATGAAACAAAGAGTTGAATGCTATGACCATCTGAGTTCTAGTAGTTAAAGGGATGAATTCTGTTTCAAATTATTTTATTTATTTAAAAAAGCAAGTACAACCATGTTTCCTATGACTTGTTAAATTCACAAAGCCAACTAGAATACTTTTCCCATGCTTAAAACATAATTCAGGCTAGAAAGGGTGAAGAAATGGACTCAACAAACAGTTGAGTCTTCTATCCCAGAGTCACTTCAATGTCAAATCATCTGCATCAACTTTGCTATTTTATCTCTCACTTTCTGACATAAGATTTAATATTTTTTCATCATATAAGCAATGTCAGACTGTGAATGAGTCTATTGGGAATATTTTCATGACAATGAGGGAGCAAAATGTCTTTCCAGATTGTGTTCATCACAGCTTCTTGACTGTTGAGCTAAAGCACTTCAAATATTTTTCCATATTTAAAATTTGAAAGTTGGCATGAAAGGCCAACAGCTATCATCTCAATCACCAGTCTCTAAATGTTCAATGCATACCTCACTACTGGAACTCACTTTATCAATGAATGTAGAACCAGTCAATCCTGTGATCTGACAGCGTCGCACATCAGGAGCCTTGAAATAGGTATGCAGAAGGATTGTAAAGCTGAAGGCCTCTGCTCCAGGATTGTAGACACCTACATTGAAATGTAGCTCCTTCTCTCGTAAGATGAGACGATAACTCAGTCTAAATCTGCAAGGAAAAATCGTTGGAGAGAAAGAGTGGCTCCTTTAAATCATGTCATCTTCACAAGCAGGCCATTCTCTATAATTTTGTCAAATATATGAAATAATACAAAAAGGGCCTGTTGAGAGCTAAAAATCAGGAACCTGGCCCTCTTCAGAGCAAGGAAAAATGTACTTAGCAAAATATGCTTTGACAAAGTCATCAAGTAGAAAATGATCTCAAACAATGAGAAAAAATACAACAATGAGTAGCAAGTAACTTCTTCAGTCATAATGTGTCCAGTCAAGTTCAAATCAACCATTTCCCACATTTCAGATCTCATCCAATCTTTTTTCATTTTCTTATTCTGAATCTTGCATAAAATCACAAGCAACACCTGGAAATCAAATTAAAAGAATCACTCACAAATATTGTGAAGTTCTCCAAAAGTCAATACCACTCTTCATGAATAAAAATAGCATTTTTCATTCATGCACAAGGTTTTTGTTAAAATCAAGATTATAATTTACCTTCTGGGAATACATAAAAAACCATCTGAATCATAGACTCATTATTATCTGAAAAAAAAAGAAGACTGAACTTCAAGAAACTTCTGCTCTCAATGGCCAATGACAAACTTATTCAATATACTAATATCAATAAAAAATCACTATTTTGACAATTTCTGCCAGAAAATTTCCACTAAATTTAGGCCATATCTGTATGAGTGGAGGGGATGGCCTCCTATGATGAAGAAAATAAGGATGCTTTACTGGAGGCTTATGAACAAGGGAGTGATCATTGGAGAAAGCAGGAAATTTTGTGAGAAAAACTTTGTAATGAGCAGAATGAGAACTTACGCATGATTCCAAATTCCACGGGTAAAATCTGAGTCCTGAAGTGAAAATATTGCTTCAACATCTCCACTTGGAAGCCTTTCAGGTGGTTTTTCAAGGGCCCATTGGGTTATCCTGGCAAAACCATGCTGTGGTCCAATTGCCCATGACCCAAATTGAGCTGGAAATGCCAAATTGGTAAGCAATATCAAGAAAATAATATAAATACATTCCAAGAGTCATTTTGAATTCAACTCATTTTGGATCAAGTGACACCAAAAGAAGAAGCAATGTACTCACGGAAGACAAATGGAACCCCACCACGAATGGCCTTCTTTCCATCAAAAATTGCTTGCTTGCTGCAACAAGTCATGAAAAGGGTCCCAATGTAATATGAGTTATATAACACCATCAAACAAGCTAAAAAATTTCACCATCTTTCAATACAAAATTCCAAGTGAAAAGGTCAAGCCAGATGCAGCATGATTGGATCTGGCTGGCATAGGTAAAATACTATCATGTTACTATAGGAACCAGTAGATTAAGCCCTTAATATCCAAAGGATTAGAATTAACTCTGAAGCTGAATTCACTTCAAGTCTTCAATGCAAACAATATGATAGTAATATCTTATCTAATCTATTAAGATTCCATAAACCACTGAGTGTATTTCCTCTCTGTATCATAAGTTCAAAGTCATTTTCTAAACCTTGACTTTCAAGAACATTACTGCTGTTTCCTACTCATTTTCAGGTATTCTATGCTGCTGTAGCTCATGCATGTACACTTCTTTTCTGAATCGAAAAAATTAAGTAAATGCAAATCCCCAACTGAATCCTCTTAAGGTGGATCCAGTCAGATCAAATCATGTTGGAACCTGCCAGTTCCAGAATATTGGATTGTCAAATATAGGAAAGTTGCCTACACTCCTTTTTAGAGTTCACTCGCAGGAGAATAAACTGCAAGGTTTTTTGAATGGGTGGAACTTCTGAACCTGAGTCAATATGATTTCTGGTAATGGACTCTAAAATCATTGAGCTCTTCATGACTCCTTAGCTTCATGACAGCAACATTACTTCAAAGGAAGGCAATCTATTATCTGGTACAAGTTAATTTCTAAATCAGTCTTACCAAAATTGCTGGGAAACCTAGCAATCCCAAAGACAGAGATGAAAATTTTTAGCTATAACATTCTGCATTTCTGGAATGAATTTTTCAGCATGGTGCTGGTATTAAACAGGAAAATTTAAGTTACAAAGTTTATATTTAGCTTGGTCAGTTTTACACGAAGATCATTCTTACTATTCTGAAAGAACAGACCTTTCTCTCTCTTCCTGGCAAGGGTTATATGAGCATATGGTCTCAAAGATTTTCACTATCATGCATAGGTTTTATTCTAATTCCGTAGCTGGGTCAGAAACAGGAATATTCCAAGGCCCAGGGGATATGGAGGGTGACAGTAAGTGACTCACCTAACAAAGAGTTGTTCCTGGTTGTTTACACGCCATGAAACAATTGTGGCACCTGTAAAATGAAACCAGCAACAATAAAGATAATATAAAACTGTAGAAATAATAATAAGATTAAAAATTATTAGTAAATTAGGTATTATTCATATTTATAAATTTTGATTATGAGACTTAGCTTGGGTCTATTAAAATAGGAATAACTCAGGAAATATTTTAATGTGCAGTAGTAACAGATATGTGCAGTTCTTAATGGGAATTTTTACAGTTCAAAACAGGGCAAGAATTACACTTTGAAACAAAATCTACTTTAAAATAGTGTTAAATCTAATTTTTATTCCCAAATTTTCACACTGTACAGGGGCAGGTGGGCACTTAATGTTATGCCAACCACTCCTACAGAGGGATTATAATCATTATGCAGATCTTATTATTTTCTTACAATATGCCTTGCCATGACTGCTTCATGCCCATTGTCCATTCTTTTAATTTCCAAGTTCAATTTTTTCTTATTTCTTTATATTCAGTTGGGTAATCTCCAATAAACCACAAGCTAGGCTCAGGTTACAGAATGACTTCTTCGTTTATAGAGTAGTTAATGCATGGAATGTGTTAAATGACAATGTAGAGGCTGCCTCTACTGTGACTAGCTTGAAGAAGAGGCTCAATGCCTTCCTGAACGAAGCAAAAAAGGGAGCAATGCAGCTGTAAGCAACCACCTCATCATCACTGAATGTTCAACCTTGACATGGGACATCATAATGGACAAAAGCACCACTTGCCATCCCAAATAGAGCCTTGAATGTCAGGAAAACCAATGTGGTCTATTGTTATAAAAAATGTAACAGCCTCCTGAGACATCAAAATCTAAAGGAAGATAGAATCATGTAAAATCCCAAAGGGATGGTTCTTGGGCTCTCTCATTCCCATGAAATCCAAAACCGAGACATAGATGCAGGCCTATGGTAGAGTATCCAGTAAAGCAGTCAAGCATGTCATTTCAAATGGCTTTGATCCCTTTCAGCCCCTAAATTCCCTAACCCAGGCAGCCATCCTTTCAATCATATGTCAGGCCACTTCTCCACTTATAAATCTTTTATTAAATATTTTAAAACAGAAAATCCACATCCTCTTCCACAACACAAGGTTCGAAGGAGAGGGAGGCCTCTCGATCACCAAAATTTCTATCCCTCTCACCCCTTTTCTTCCAACCCTGCTGCTTCAATAGGTGAGGAGCCTGCTTGAAAAAATTTATGTGGGAAACCTAATATATACATTAGAGAATTTGCAACATTCCTATGCCTAGCCAAGGTTTCTCCTGAACTTTTATACAGAAGGCAGAAATGACTAGTGTGAATTTAATGAAGCAGCCCCTCACTTCACCTAGGGTTATCCAAAATGGAGGAAGTGGCAATCATCTCACACTAAGAAAGGGAAGCTTCCCTTGGAAATTGGCTCTTATAAAACAGACGACAGAAGGAAACTTTTAGCACCACTGGAATGTGCAGAAGGCATCCATCAAAAACAAAGGGAAGGAAGACTGTAGCACCATCCAACATCAGGAGCCAAACACAACTAGTATCATTTAAACATTCATGCTCCAATTTACATAAGAGTATTCAGTTTAATCCAAGCTCCTGATTTCTCTAAAGAGATGTGAACAATCATAATGATTAATCAATCTCAATAGAAGTGAAAGCTGTCCTCAAAATTCTTAAGGCATTTCATTATTACTTGACTTGCAAAACTATTCCCTAAATTTCTTTGTTATAGCCTGAATTGCCTTTCTCTTGCAAGATGGTTCCTCTCTATTATGCTCTATTAAGCCTATTCTGATGGTGTTCCAATTGGGAATCCTCTTAAAGGTGAATTTTTTATTGATTTACTTTTTATTATATGCCTACTGCCAAATACAGCAGTACCATGTATTTCATGCTAAAACTGAGAAGTGACTGAGACACTGATGCTCAACCTGCTCCTAACCTCAAATAGAAAAATTGGAAGCATGGCTAAGTGACATAACTAAATATTGCTCAAAGCAGACCTGGGGATATTTTCACAAACACATCAAAAGCAGAACAGTGGCAAAATAGAGCTACTCAGCCTTCCATCTGAAATTATATTCATTAGGATATTGGGGTCTGCTAGGCCCAGCTAGAGCTTTGACATCATGATTTTACATAAGCCTCACTCTGCTTTTATTTTCAGACACCTCTGAGCATCAAGCAGCAGAGTGCCATGAATGATTTTATAAAAACAAAACCAGTCTGGCATTTTTAAGCTTATTAATAATGTCTGATTGAAAAAAAACAGGGCATTGAAGGGTATGCTGAGTTGGTCTCTGCATTCATGCAAGAGCTTCATTGTTTAAGCCTAGTTTACACAATTTTCCAGATATGCTCTACAAACTCTATGTTTTGGCATGCCGTTGGAAATGTCAAACCATCTCATTTAGGGCTTTTCTTTTCTGCAAATAGAAGCCTAGGAATGCCTCCTTGAAAGGCCTATATGTCTAAACTTTTGTTTGAGACTCTCTCTATACACCACTGGGGCATGCTCATTTATTAATGACTTTCTGCCTGAATCTCCTTTCTGCCTCCCAGTCAAACTAAACAAGTTGGCAAAACTCTTGTGGCGGATAAGGCTGCACATCAGGAAGATCTCTTGTACCCAATGCTCCCCTCTCCCCTTGCTCCTCCAAAAGTCAGGCCTGTCATATGCCACAAAGTAATCCTGAGGTACTTGAGTCATAATCAAGTCAGAGCAATAGAATCCATCAATACCTCACTACACCTATTTGTTGTAGGGTAAATTATGCCCTATAAGTCTGCTATACTCAACATTAGGTCAATTCGAGCAAGGAATGTTAGTTGGTCGCGTTAAGTCCGATATGTTATAGATTAAAAACAAGGATCCTTCCATATGGGCTAGGAACAGAGGCTAAGAAACCCAAATACGGGGTGACAAACCGTGGAGATTGACTGTGCACGTAGTGTTGTTGCCGCGGTCGAGGAGGACGACACTGGTGGGTGCTGACATTTCTATCCATGCACCATGTGACCGTGACGTCACTGTCAACATGGGCATGGCCACTGAAGGCCATAGCCACGTGGAATCTCGGAGCCCTTGAGCCTTTCCTACAGATGTCTCTGACCACTGTCTCAGACAGGTTCTCCAGATGGGAAAGAGATTTAACGTATTCCTCATTCCTCTGACTCCCCCCCCCCCCCCCCCCCCCCCCCCCCCCGATATTTGCCGATATTTGGGAATAAACTCGGGCCGCTGTGAGCAAGGACTTTCATCTCTTGCTCATCATGACTCGAGAAACGACGCTAATTTTACGCTTTTGTTCAAGGGTTTCTTTTTATATACTAGTACTTGAGAATGAGTCAACGAACACTTCATTGGATCGTTTCACAACTCTACCTTGTTTCTCTGCATTTAAAGATTTTCAATGTAACGATGTCGGTCGACCGACATCGTCGGTCATGAAAAGTACTTGAAAGTGAGATCAAGGGCTTCGAAACGTGTTACTGGTAAAACTAAAACTAAATTTAATGCACGTAATATTATTTTAACTTTAATAATAATATATCGATGCCAAAGGTCAAACCCAAAAATATAAAAATAGATATGAACCATCTGGGGAAAAAAAAAATTCGTTGGCCGTCTTTATTGAAAATAGGTTGAGAAACCTGAGAGGAATTCTCGGAACAAAATACGGTCAAAAAAGCATCTGCAGGACGTTTTAAATAAAAAGAAGTGAATGCCTTGATCACCCTAACTGGCATGGTTTTTGTGACAACTGCGGACAGGCGAAACGAGAAGCTAATTTTTAGTGAGTTGTAACCTCAAGGACGAAGCCACATTGTAGGCGAGAAGAAAACCGGAGCTTGGTCGGGACAAATTTTCTATGGAAGCTTTAACTGCTGGGGTGATATTAGAAAATGTTGAGTCAGTTTTTACCCATATTAAGTCCAAGGGGGATCGACATAGGCAACGGAAGAAATATTTACAGTAACTCTTTTGGCTTGGTTTTTGTATGCCTTGTCACGTTCATCCTCTTACCGTTTGTCAACGATGGATCTATCAAGTACGAAGGCAAGAAAGCATCGCTTATGAATCATGAAATCTTGTGAAACATAAGACCACGACCAAGGCTGAGCACAGCGCATGCACCAAGACTACCGATTTGTCATTATTCCAAAAAGTCACGACGGGAATTTCAGGGAAAGATCATCTCAGACTTCACTGCATGAGAGAGAGAGAAAGGACTGAATGGTCCCAGAAACAAGGAGGGTGCCTCTCCATTTAAGAACACCGCGGAAAGTGTCCATTGGCCACAACGCAATTATTTTTCTCCAGGCTTTAAATCAAGATGATATCCTCGCATTGAAGCGTCCTTTGAGAATCTATTCATGATATACACTTCTGGTGCGATGCAATTGAGAACGATTTGATATTGATTGTACCCATTTCTGAGTTCTGACGATTCTCACTTTTATTTGCCATCTTTCTGGAAGGCCCAGCATTAAAAGTAACACAATTGATAACATTGCTGCGGAATAGAAACTGAAACGATATTCAAGGAATATGAATTGAGGCAGTAACAAATTACTTCGGGTCTCCAAAACGATACTAAATAGAAGGATCCTTTGCGAATGAGGCTTCGAGAGACGTAACGCCAAGAGGATCTCGAATATACCTGTCAAAATGGATACTAGATCTATTTCATCGTGTGGGTGTTGTCATTCGAGCCAGCTGAAGGAAGAAGTCCCAGCAGTAAGAGATTCAAGACGATATGAAAAATTCACGTATGGCGGAGCATGTGGAGGAGAGGAAGTGCTGCAAGGTGTGAGCAACGCTTGCTTGTTATCTTCTCATTTTAACAGAGCCAGTTGAATCACCGTGGAGAGTGTCAAAGTGGAAGTGGATCCACTCCATTTCCATCCATACAGCTCTCTCTATATACGGTATAAACACTGTGTCTCAAAATAAGGGGTCAGTTTATTTTTCTTAATTATCTCCATCCGATATCGTGCAAGGCTCGTGCCTTTCTGCACATACCATTTAAGGTGAATAAGGATTCTTGCCAGGTGTAAAAGACTATCACCCAGTGCTTAAAATTCAATAACTTTTCAAAGTTGAAGTGTCTAAAGCGACAGTGGCGTGAAAGGTTATCTTCACACTTCCGTCGCCACTTCTCTCCTCGAGTAGGTTGTTCGAGTCGAAACCTGAAGAGGCTTTTTGCCCAGGAACAGTAGAGCGGATGAGTGACGGACTCGTCTGAGAGAGAGAGAGAGAGAGAGAGAGAGAGAGAGAGATTGTTTTAATAATTGTGAAAAAATCTTATTATTTTAAATCAGAGGGGTCCATGTATCACTAAAACAACAAAATATATCTGAGTTTCTCCCTCCCCAATTGACAGAGTAATTACCTAAAGTGCTGGAAACTTCACGACAGGCGTAGGTGTCGTTTTGTAGTAGTCAGTTTCCTGGTAATGGCTGTTTTAAAAAGAAATAACCACTTCATATAATAAAATGAAATTTACTCTAATTGAAGGTGATGATAAGTGATTTCTTTTCTATTAGTTGTTAGCCTTGTGAAAAATCAGATTTGTCCAGAAATTGGTTTATATTTACGGTATGTCATACGAAACGACGTTGCAGATGGCAATATAATTTAGCCATTCTAACCACCCGGGCAAAAACGGGCAGTTAGAACTATCATGACTGGATAACATACATATGTGAAACTTATTTTAGGATAGTTAATCCTTAACATCTATTGGCACACAAGTTTCCGGTGAACAAGTTTCCATGTCAGCAAAAAAATTGAAGTTGAAAGAAAGAAGTTCCATGATTCCATGAACTTACAGACAAATCTGATTTTTCACAAGGCTAACAACTAATAGAAAAGAAGGCACCTATCATCACCTTCCGTCAGAGTAAATTTCATTTTCTTACTATGAAGTGGTTATTTTATTTCAAAAGAGCCATTACCAGGAAACTGACTACTACAAAACGACACCTACGCCTGTTGTGAAGTTTCCAACACTTAGGTAATTACTCCGTCTATTGGGGAGGGAGGAACTCAGAAATTTTGTTGCTTTAGTGCTACATGGACACCTCTGATTTAAATTAATCAGATTTTTTCACAATTATTAAAACAATCTCTCTCTCTCTCTCTCTCTCTCGTGGAGAAGTATTACTAAGGCAACCGTGTCACTAAAGCAACCGTGAGTTCCTTCTGTCTCTCCGTTCCTTTTACGAGAGAGAGGGGCGAATCTCAGAAAATTCGTGAACATTTTGGAGGCACTCCATTGTCTGCAATGACATCGTCACGGCTTTCGGACTCGTGAGATCATCTTTATTCTTACGAGTTACACGATGTGCAGGCACAGGGACCAAAAGGGATGTCTCGCGATACCGTATTGCTCAAACTTCTAACCCATGCGACACCACAGGAACTAAACGTGGGGACGACTTAGTCGCTGTCCCTACCGGTGATGATGACCGTGAATTCGTATCCGCGGAACATGTGGCTAGATTGAAGCTTGATCTTGACGCGGTCGTGGTCGACCCCGCCCTCTAGGATCTTGCTCTGGCCTCCGGTGCCGTCCGACCAGTGATCGTGGATCGAAATCGATGTGATCTTTTTCTTCGGATACGGATACTGTAGCTGCTCGCTGGAGTACCAGAACAGAGTACCCTGAGCTCGGTTATGATACTTGAGGAGCACCCGATCGCCATTTTGCGGACGACCGGAGCGGTACTCGTGATGCTTGCCGAAAAAGTCCACTTCCTCCCATTTTTCCCATTGCGCCACGACCTTCTCCGTCAACTCGCCACCTTCTCTCGTCGACTGACGAGAAAAGAAATCGAAGACCGAGTTCATCTTCGCTTTCTTCGCATTCACAGATATCACAGCCGACGTCGCTTCGATGTCCCCGTCGTTCTCGGCTCTCGCTTGGAAACCGTCGGCAGATGCCGTTCGCACCTTCGAGTTCTTACGGCCGGCTTCACGTTCACAGATTCGAGTGGAAACTGCCTCCCCCGTGGAAAGCCTATCGCGACTGCGTGATGACCGGAGCGATCAAAGTAACAGACGCGAGAACGAGTCATTTTTGCGATAAGAATGCGATAAGTGGGAAGAGAGGGAGAAACCGCGCATTTGGATGGTATACGAGGTCGAATATCTGTCATGCGTCGGTCCTAAATAGATGATGGAAAAGCATTAAAAAGCATGGAATGATTCCACGGTGTCTCAACTGGTTCGTGAGAGACGATCGACTCGACTAGCGCACTGGTGAGGATCCTGCGGTTCTCCGGTCCCCCAACTCTGGCTTCTGCCTTTCATAAGAACGTACTCTGCTCGAGACTGGTATCATACGAGGGTGCTTTTTACCTCGAATCTTTCAAATCCCATACAGCCATCGATGCTCGCAATTAAATCGATGCCCAATCATTTCATTGTTGATCATCGACCTCGGAATTTTGCAAACAAGAAGTAAGGTTTACGACTTTTAGGTCTCATAGGTTTCCAAAGGTAGGCTCGAGAGAAAAAAATAGAGTTCCTTGCCCAGTTATAGTTTTCAATCTCGTGAACACAGAGAACGACGACTATCGTAAAGTGACGTGAGGTGAGCGTGTCGTGTCGATATCGGCCCAAATCGTGTCGCATCACCTCTCACTTCACCTTGAATCGTGAAATTAGGAAGAGGAGACGCTCAATGAATGTTTTTCATCCTACGGTAAACACGGACAGAAGTCCTGCGGATATCAGCATCGGTCGTTGTCGATGCCGACGTACGGAGATCCGCTGGACGTTGGCATAAAACGCCCAGCGGATTTCACCATGCAATGCCTTCGGTGAACCAGGTGAACTCGATCGGTTTGCGTTCGACCCCATGTTTAACTATTGTTTTGGCGACTCCGGCGGAGTGATCCCTATGTGTACGGAGTGGCAGAGTGGCAACAGGTCACGCTCGCCGCAAACAGCTTAGCGTGTTGCTAGTCTCGAGAGTCGTGGCCGACGCAAGTCCGTACGCGATCGGGGAGCGTCTCGTCGCCGGTGTTTGGGTGCCCTAAAAGTTGCGTTCTGTGAAGACCGTGGAACGAATGCAACATTAGATCTCCAGCAGCCCACATATTAGTCGGATCGTCTGTTCCGAGAACGACGATGCGAAGATCGGTGGAAGTTGATCTTGGTTATCGTTGTTTTCGACGAGGGCAGTTCCTACTGTTGCCAGCAGTTATTAAAAAAAGGTTTTCAACATCTGAATCAAATCGACACGTGGCTTTCGCGGACGAGTGAGCTACTTACCTCGACACCAAATCTCGTAACTGCTACGTTTAGAGCGACCCTAACCCTCAATTTTACGAAGAATAATTTAATACCTACCTCGTGTCACGTGGGCTGGTATCAACGAGGAGGTCATCATTTTCCATAGTTCTTTCCCGAGGGTGGTGAAACCGATGAGCGTCATCTCGACATGTTAGCAACATGGCTGATACGAGAATTAGACAAAGCAGGGATGATTGCCAGTTTGCTTTTTCGGCAAGATGGTGCTCCTGCACGGTGCTCGCTCGCATTGCGTGAGTTTCTGAATCTCCTATTTCCAGGTGGATCGGAAGGTCCGGCACGCTTCCTCCGTCACTGCGCAGTCCAGATTCCCTAAGGTAACTGCTTATGGTCTTTCGTTAAAGGAGACATCGACAAGAACCGAACGGAGACGATCGAAGCGCTTCAGGCAGCCGTTTGTCGTCTCGAAGGTGCTCTGTTTACTCACGCATATGCTCCAACTGATGGTAATCTTTTTGCACGCACACGCTGGTACGGGGTGTCTCAAAAGAAGCGTAAGGATTCTTAATGCACATTTACGAAAGAAAGCTTCGCAGAATGAAGATGATCCCGCGATCAAAGAGATTTCTTCGTATACGTTGCCCTATAAAAATAATCTCTTCGAAATGTCGATCTCGTAGCAGCATCGACGAGCTTGCTTCACGGCTGCCTCCGTCACCGTGACGAGGATTCTCTTGAGCAGAGAGTAGAGTTTCTCTAACTTTTTGGGTCCACGACCCCGTTTCACGGGTACCAAAAGCTCGCGACCCCCAATTTGTTGGTTCTTGAAGCTAATAGAAATCAGCTTTAACCATCTGAAGAAAAGAAGTGATGGGTGATTTCATGTCAGTCCGCACACTTTTTCCCCGATCCCCTCCGATTTCAATGAAATTCGCAAGCCGATAGTAAATAATGAGAAAAGTAACTACAGAAAATTTCAGTTCCATACATGATGTATTCTGAGAATGACAGTCAATGAAAAAATTGCACCATTTTAGGGCACTTTGGGCCCAGGGATTACAAAAATTGTCATAACTCTGTTAGTAATGAATATGAAGACGTGGATATGGTATCGTTTGATAGGATATAAAATCACGCACCAAAATGCTCATATCTCTCTTGATAATAAAAACTCTAAACGAAATTCGCGGTGTACATAAAGGAGGACATGGCTGATGATATCCTAGAATTTTAGCGAAATCGAGAATGGGAATTTAGGTCAGGGTCAGGTCAATTTTCTAGGTCGTTACAAAACATGTAGACCAAGGTCATCAATTTTATCACCATGTGTTACACATCGCATAGGGAATTTTATATCCTATCCAGCGATACCATATCCACTTCTCTATATTAATTACTAACGGAGTTATTAAATTTTTTTGTGATCCCTGGGCCCAAAGTGCCCCAAATGGTCCAATTTTTTTTTAGTTTTGCTAACTGTCATTCTCAGAATACATCATGCATGGAGCTGAAAGTTTGTTTTCTCATTATGTACTATCGGCATGCCGAATTTCATTGAAATCGGGGGGGGGGGGGGGGGGGGGGGCGGGGGGGGGA